>NAJQ01000107.1:11305-55791 GCA_005059865.1 Friedmanniomyces simplex
AGTGATTGCGGTACGAGAGAGAGGCCGAAGTATGTGGGTTGAGCGATCTGAGAGGGGGGGTGTTTCTTGTACCACCTTCTGGATCTTTGCGGGGGGATGGGAAGCCTCTTTCTTCTTATACTACTTTGCCAAAGCAATCCTTACCTTCCTTACCTTATCACCTCATGCTGACCCGCTCATGGGGAAAGGAAACTACGCCCAAGAGATCGACGAGCCCGAGGTCCAGAACGCCACGTGCGGAGAGCCTGGAGAGCTGCACATGCATGCACCCATGCATCCATGCACCCCATGCACACCATCCTGGATCTGACGAAAGCTTGTCGCCGTCCTTCTTCGGCAGCTGTGACCTGTCCGAGACCTCTCGACCTCTCGACCTCCCGGGAACCCGATCCCGCTCGCTGTTTCTTGCGCCCCCCCCATGCCGAAGCGAGCTGCGAAGTCGCAAGTGCCGGGCGTTACAGTATTACAGGAGGAGCTCCCAAGCGGGAATAAAGCTGACGACTGGAGGAGTGTAATCGTTAGCAGCGACTCCAACCGCGCAAGAGGAGCAGGGAAAGTGAAAGCGCTTGTGGTATGTAGTGGTGGTGGAGTTCCGTAATACAGTGCTGCTCGCCATGAGTGATAAGTAGCCAGAAATAGCGAGGGTATCCTGCTGCAATCAATACCGTGGAAGCTTTTTCCTTCCCGAACGCCCAGTACGCCGAACTCATCTCATCGAGCTGCCCAGACCATCCGTTCCGATTCGGCCGTCTCGTTCGCACGCATGTTCGTGACTGCATCATACCCATCATCCCCATCATTCCTCACCCCACCTCCCAGTGAAACCAGAAAGCCAGCCCGTGGGACAGCGGCAAACAATCTACTCACCAACCCCCCTCCCCCCCTCGCCTCCCCCCGCCACACCCTTCAAACCACACACTCCCCAAAACCTCACCCACCGTCCACCGCCCACCAATCTCCCGCTCCAAACACCCCTGCACCAATTCAATCACCGCATCGCTCCCCGCCGCCGCCCGCTTCAGCGCCCCGTCGTCCCACTCCGCCTGCAGGATCAACTCCACCGTCTTCGCGGGCATGGGGTGCCGGAAGGGTAACTCGCCGGTGCAGAGCGCGTACACGATCACCCCGAAGGCCCACACGTCGCCGGCTGTTTCGAAGAGCTTGCGGTTCACGCTCAGGCCCCTGGGGCTGGCGTACTCGAGGGTGCCGATGACGGAGGAGGTGGTGGGGTGGCGGGAGTGGGCTGGTGTGGGTGGTGCGATGCCGCTTCGTTCCGGGGAGACTTCGTCAACGGTGGAGTCGCTGTGCAGGAAATCCGCGAGACCGAAATCGCAGAGCCGGAGGTTGCCGCCTTCTTCTCTCTCGGCGGCCGCGACGCTCATGTCGATTAAACAGTTCTCGAGTTTCACGTCCCGGTGGCAGACACGCATGTCCTGGTGTAAGTAGCGCAGAGCGCTCGCCAGCTGGTACGCATAGCTCCTTGCCAGCTTCGGCTTCAAACCCTTGCGACCGTCGTTCTGCGCTGCAGAGGCTCGGCACTTGCGGACTTCGTCGAACAAGGTGCCGCCGACATTCAGGTCCATGACGCAGAAAGTGGCGAACTCGGACTCGTACACCTCGTGCAAGCGCAGGATATGCGGATGCTCCAGCCATCGCCACACGGAGACTTCGTGCTCCAGGTCTTGGTGGAGTTTGTCGCCATCGGCGCTCTCGCCCTCCGTAACGGCTTTGCGCACGATCTTCACCGCCAGCACCAGCTTCTGCCCGCTGTCCGTCATAGTATGCGCCTCCTTTATCACGCCAAAGCCGCCTTGGTTGATCGTCCGGCCTATGATATACTTGGTCTTCGAGCCAAACGACTTGCCTTCGTCATCCGGCCTCTCCTGCGCGGGTTCCGCGGTAATGCCTTCTCGGTTCCACGACAATAGGAAGGCCTGCGCAGGACTCATTGACGTAGTCGCCGAGGCTGAGCGCCGCGACGATCGGCGCTCCCGCTCCGCGTTCGGTATCCTTCTCGCGCCCGTCACGCGCATAGATCGAGTACTCGAATTCCTACTCAAAGGGCTTGTGATCTCTGCCAGGGGGGAACTGATGTTATCCAACGAATGCTCCGCGCGCTTGCCTTCTTGTATTGTCTGTGGAGATACTGTGAGCTTGCTCAGGATACTATCAGCGCTGCTCGTCATGGCACTATTCATGGTCGGTGATGTCGGCGAGTGGAGATCATCGTCATATATGTGCGACGTCGTCGATGCGGATGTCGGGAAGGCTGGCGGTGGGGCTCGTGAATCCCTTGGCGATGCTGTCGTCTCGGTCCGGGTCGCTGAATGCTCTCTTGACAGGTTGTCCTGTACCTCATGTTAGCCCGCTTCGCCTTCGCTGAGGAGTTGATACCGCTCTCACCTGTGAATGGATTGGTCTTGTACTCTCGCGGGTCGTAGACCGGTCCGCCTGATCCTCCCTCTGATTCGAGCTCATCCTCCGTGAGCTTCGTGTCGTCCGCTCTTCTAGGTGGCGACTTCCCTCTGCCGCGTCCTCTCCCCCTGGCTGCCGCGGAACCTGCTCGTTGCAGCTCTGCCGAGGCGGCGATGGGGACCCGCTTCCCGTCGTCGGTGACGGCGTGCGTGCCGAAGGCGATGCTCTTTCCACGCTGCCTAAGGCTTGCCTGGAGAGCCTCGATCTCGGCGCTGCGCTGCTCGGTTCGAGAGGCGGAGAAGGCGCGCCAGGATATGCCTGAGCCATTGCTCTGCTTTGGCTTGTCCACGCGCTTGACCTCGGGATGTTTGGGACTGCTGAGAGCGCTCTCCCACGGACTCAGGGGGTCAATGGAGTCGTCGGGAGGGAATCCCGAGGCGTCTGCGCTGTTGTTGCGTGAAGTGACTGCTTCTTCCTCGCTGTCGCTGTCTTGCAGGTACTTGGTGCCCGCGAATGGTGAGGCAACGGTGTGCCTGGAGGGCTGTAGGAGAGTCTGCGACTGTTCCTCCAACGGCACTCTGCTTCCACGAGGTGTGGAAGATCGCTCGCCGGGCTCACTCGTGTCGCTATGTTTTCGCGGTGCCGGACTCGGTCGCCGATCGGTGCGCTTGGGTGAGGCGAGCGCGTCGTCGTCGCTGTCGTCCAGGTAGGCAAGCGACCCAGCGGCTTGCACGATGGCACTCCTGGGTGACTTGTTCTGCTGTAGCCCTTTATCGATGGATCCACGTCTCCGCGCGTTGTCGGACGCGCGCAGGTTGGCCAGCTGAGGTGGCGCGGGACTGGGACGGCGATCGGCTCTAGCGGGCGCGCCTAACCATTCATCATCACTATCCCGCAGCGCATCCAGCACGCTCGTCTTCAAGGCCAAGGGGTTGCCGGCCGCTGCTGCCTTGGTCGCCGCCTTTTGCTTGGAGCGGTCTCGTTGTCTGCTTCTCGCCTCTGCCTCGCTATCATCTTCGAAGCCGGTTGCAAACGGGTCGCGACGGCCTTTTTTGCGGCCCGTGTCCACTCGTAGTCCCTTGAAATGCTGCTGGATGTCGTATGCGGCCATGTAAATGCGCGCGGGTGGTTATCGATCGTTCTTGGCGTGAGTAGTGGTAGCGTGGAAGGACGTGCAGGTGTTCAGCGTAGGCGCATACGGCGAGGCGGCTGATCGCTGTTGCTTGAGATGGTGGGGATGGTGGTGATGGTGGTGGGGAGGGACAGAGGCAAGTGGTAAGTAGTAAGGCCAGGTAGGGAAACAGCGAGGGGAGTGTCTCTGATGATGTAGTGGTTGCAGCACGGTGCCAAGCACACAGCCTCAGCCCAGATCGACTGTCATTCGTGCTACGTGGTCCATTTGCCTTTTGATCTGCTTCCAAGACATCAAGTGCTCGGTCAAAGGCGCGAAATCTGCACAGCGTTGGCAGCTCCACCACCCATCAACCCACCAAACTTCCCCCCAAACCTAAGGTAAGCTCCAGATCGCCCTTCCCCGCACTAACGTTGCGGCCCGCACTGACATCCCGTCCACTCTCCCCCATCACCGCCACCATCTCGTGCTGCTATCATCACCCACACCACCGTCTGCAATCATCACCACCTCCACCGTCTGCTATCATGGTCCAGCTGTCGGTGGTGATGGTGGTGGTGACGAGATACGTCTTCCCTGCTGACGGCCGTGTCATCATTGGGACCACTGCTGTAGAGTGACATAACAGCCTAAGCAACACGCACGCGCCGCCACCTTTATCGCTCACATTGAAACATGACGTTATCGAGCGCATCGTGCCATGCAAATGTCCTTTCCGCAGCCCAACATTCCAACTACTTTAGAGCATGAACACCGCACACGTGGGCACTGCCGGTCGTCTCACTAAGCATGGTCGAGCTGCACGTCCCGGAGAAGATGGCAATGACCGGTAAAAAGGTTGGGCGCTTCGGCAGTGACTCCTTCGGATGCACGACAAAGAAGGCGACGGGGATTCCAACGCGGTGAGAGAGGGCGAGGCCTCTTGGCGCAAGCATGTGACAGTGACAGCCTCGTCGTAAGTTCAAGGTGGGATTCGGATTCGGAGTTGGAATCCTGTCAGCATCCTTCTCTCAGCTTGCCGCAGTCTGCAGCCAAGAGTCGACGGGATTGCTGGTTGAGTTGCTTGTTTGGAAAGAACAAATATGTGTGCGGTGTTTGTTTGTACATGTAGCTCAGTGCGGCTTTTTTGGATAGTACCTTACAGATCAGAAAGTCCCTCATCCTCATCGTCATGGCGCTTCGCCGCAACGCTCGGGGGCTCTTCGCATTGCCGGCCCTGTACTCGACGAGGGATGCAGATTAGATGTGCCTCGAGGCGAGTACGCTTATGTATGGAGAGAAGAGAGTTCTCTCCCAATCTCTACTACGCTCTACTACGCTCTACTACGCTCTACTACGGTGTCCGTTGCACCTGTTAGCCTTCATCTTGCCCAGGACGCCTGTCACATGTGGCAGGCTCAAGGTGACCTGGACGAAGGCCAAGACCGGCAATACGCTCTATCCCGTCGTCACATGTACTGAGATTCCAGGACAACAGCCTCGGTACATGAATCTGTGTGTACGTGAGATGGACGAAGTTGCGTCATGAGTCAGCAACAGCAACAGCGAGAGTTCCGGGGCGGGACATCTCGAGCACGCGCGAGCGGGCCGACGCGGAGCTCGACTTCCTTGAGAGCGAGCCTCGACTGTCTGTGCATGCAACACACGTTCACACGGCAGCAGCAACACTGCGCCACCACGAACAATGCGCCTGCACCATCCTCGCCTGCTTCCCTCGACCGCACGCCTCATGTACCCGTAGCGCGCACACATCCACCCCCTCCCTCGAGTACACCCATAGCAGCGGGAGATTGTTTACGGCCGAGCTTTCCACCTACCTTCACATGACATCTGCAGCATCGACTTCACCAATACAGCTCCCAGGCAAGCCTCATTGACGAGTAACGACCGACGTGGTGTGCGGCGGGAAGAGTGGGCGATAGTGGAGAGGGCAGCTACATCTGCTGCAGACCGCGTCAATCCCATGCGCGAGGCATAATGGCCGACTTTTGCAGGCGCTTGTTCGCTCCCTGCTGTGGGGGTACGTATAGGGACACCCTACTGGCTTAATGTAGGGCATACGTGCTGACTATCGACGCTCTTCCTACAGGCCGCGCGAAGGTAGACTACGACAACGTCCTCGCCGACTCCGAACGCGAAGCCGTAGCCGACTTGCTCAATTACCTGGAGAATGTATGGAAACCCCCTGACTTGGTAGTAGCTATATGCATACTGACCTGAGTGTTTGGCAGAGAGCCGAGACCGACTTCTTCTCCGGCGAGCCGCTCGCGGCATTGAGCACGCTTGTCTACAGCCAGAACATTGATCTACAACGAAGCGCGAGCTTGACATTCGCCGAGATCACGGAAAGAGGTGAGACAAGACAAGGGTGAAAGAGGGAGAAGATGGATGCTAATACGCCATTGACAGATGTGCGGCCGGTAGATCGCGCCACACTCGAACCCATCCTCTTCCTGCTCGAGAGCCCGGATATCGAAGTCCAGCGGGCAGCTTCTGCCGCGCTTGGCAACTTGGCCGTTGATGGTGCGCACGCCTCAACCAGAGGGAGCAACTACCGAGACTGCGCTGACTGTCCGCAGGCTCGAACAAGGTCCTTATCGTCTCCCTCGGCGGTCTCACCCCTCTCATACGGCAGATGAACAGCGCGAACGTCGAGGTGCAATGCAACGCCGTCGGATGTATTACCAACCTCGCGACTCACGAAGACAACAAAGCCCGCATCGCACGATCCGGCGCATTGGCACCACTGACCAGATTAGCCAAGAGCAAGGACATGCGGGTGCAAAGGAATGCCACAGGCGCCCTATTGAACATGACACACAGTGATGACAATCGGCAACAACTGGTGTCCGCAGGAGCAATCCCGGTCCTCGTGAGTTTGTTGAGTAGCCCGGACACGGACGTACAGTACTATTGCACCACCGCGCTCAGCAACATCGCCGTCGACTCGGCGAATCGGAAACGCCTGGCGCAGACGGAGACGAAGCTGGTGCAGAGCTTGGTACACCTGATGAAAGGTCAAGCGCCGAAGGTGCAATGCCAGGCTGCACTGGCGCTCCGGAACCTGGCCAGTGACGAGAAGTACCAGCTGGAGATCGTACGGGCCGGCGGACTGCCACCGTTACTCAACCTTCTCCAGAGCAGCTACCTACCGCTTATTCTGTCGGCCGTGGCATGTATACGCAACATCAGCATACACCCTATGAACGAGTCGCCCATCATCGATGCCGGTTTCCTCAAGCCGCTCGTCGACTTGCTCGGCAGTACCGACAACGAGGAGATACAATGTCACGCCATCTCCACTCTACGCAATCTGGCGGCATCATCGGACCGCAACAAGCAGCTCGTGCTGGAAGCGGGCGCGGTGCAGAAGTGTAAAGAGCTGGTACTGGACGTGCCGCTGTCGGTGCAGAGTGAGATGACCGCCGCGATTGCCGTTCTGGCGCTCAGCGACGAGCTGAAGCCCGAGTTGCTCAACCTGGGCGTGTTCGAGGTCTTGATCCCACTGACGGAGAGCGAGAGCATCGAAGTCCAAGGCAACAGCGCGGCGGCCCTGGGCAATCTGAGCAGTAAAGGTAGGTCTCGCACGCTCAGCCATCGAAGAGAGATGTTATTTGTGCTAACGAGCCCCCGCGCGCGTGGCAGTCGGCGACTACACCCTCTTCCTCTCCTCCTGGAACCAGCCCGCGGGCGGCATCCACGGCTACCTCGCCCGCTTCCTCAACTCCGGCGACCCGACGTTCCAGCACATCGCCATCTGGACGCTGCTGCAGCTGCTCGAGTCCGGCGACGCGAAGCTCATCGACACGATCGACCGGTCGGCGGATGTCATGGACGTGGTGCGGCTGATCAGCGAGAAGCACGTCGAGGCCGAGGGGAAAGGGGGGGAGGATGGGGCGGAGAGCGAGGACGGGGAGGCGGAGGTCGTGGCGCTCGCGAGGAGGTGCTTGGAGATTGGCTCCTCGGGTGGTGGCGGGGGTGGGGATGGTGGGCCGGGTAGTGCGGGGGGGAGTTATGCGGCGAGCGACAGGACTTAGTTCGTCTACTGAAGGAAGACGCGCGCGAGTAGGGCGGCTGGCAAGGCATCGGGAGGAAGGCCACCTTACTTTACTTTACAGTACCAGCGAGGGCATACGGCGGTGAGGAAGATTCGAAGGTCCGAGGAGGTAGTGGTGGTCATGGTGATGGTGGCGGTGGGGGGGGAGGCATTCCTCGCTTTCCTCAACTCCAGTCAGCAAGCGGAGGCGTTTAAATCGAAACACGAGCGAGCGAAGCGTGCGGCATGGCATGGCATGGCATGGCATGGCGTACAAGAGGCGTTCGAAACTCAAGACACTACTGGGCTTTGCCAACGGGGGTCCCCGGGGAAGGAAGGGCTGTCAAGTTCACAAGGACTCATCTTCGGGGAGAAGCAATACTGCGGCTTTCAATAAGGCTGCTGCGTTTGTTAGTAGGATGGATTGTTTTGCTGTGCCTTTTTTTGGTTTGTTTTTAGAGATACCTTTACCGTATTTGCGCGCAGAGAGAGGGGCGCTGTTCCTTCTGCTGTGCTGTGCTGTGCTGTGCTGTGCTGTGCTTTGTGCGTGGAGTGTCAATCGTCTCATTACAACTGCGATGTACACGTACGTGTAGCGGATGATATTGAGCTCGACGAACGGAACGTGGAACGAAAGGGGCTGGTTTCGTGGAACGTTGGCCGCTCTCCGGTAAAATATTGATAGGTTGCCCCTACTGGATTAATTAGAAGGGCCGGTAACATTCCATGAAATGCCCTTGAACGGTCTTTCCGATAGCTGTCCCAGCAGTTTGCTCCCCGGGCTTGCCGCTATCTGACCTTGACCTGGGCTCCCAAACCGCAGTCGTGACGCGCCTGTCACTTTTCTCCTGCCGCCGGCCTTTTGTCTCCTGCCTCATACCGCGTGCACGACAACACATGGAGACTGTCTCCGAGTTCCACAGCAAGGACAGCGTCTTTGCCTTTGCCATTGAACAAGCATACCCGCCATAAGAAACCCTCGATCCTATCCTACCATGTCGAGCCTCGAACCCCCCGTGCCTGCAGCTACCGCCGACGAGTTCGCTACAACAGGGGATCATTCAGGCAGCCGGGCGAGTATGCCGACGGTGGCGGCGGCGTCCAAGAGGTGGCAGTCGTGGAGGAGGGTGGTGGGGCTGCTGTTGTTGGGTCTGACGGTGTTCTTGTGGACTGCGTCCAACTTTCTTGCCAGCGTAGGTTTATGGCAGTCATACAATAAAGGGATAATCAAGGGTGTTGTATGCTGATGGCTTATATAGACCATCTTCGCCGACGACACCTACAGCAAACCCTTCTTCGTCACCTATGTCAACACGAGCTTCTTCATTGTCCCACTCATTCCCATCTTGGTCCGCCAGGCATATCGGGAACCGCAGGCTCTGTGGCAGTATTGGGCTTCTGGGAGACAGCGGGTGCGGGCTCAATATGTTCCCCTACGAGCCGATGGAAGCGCAGACGACTCGGTCCATGCCGACAGTCCGCGCAGTCCGCGAAGCCGGTGGAGACGGCAATCAATGAGCGCATCGGAAGAGCTCTTACTCGGCGACTCCCTGAACAACAGCAGCCACGCCTCCGACCCCAAAGAAACCCCACCCACCCACGACACGACCTCCTCCTCCCAACTCACTCTCCCCGCAACCGCGAGACTCAGCCTCGAGTTCTGCCTCCTCTGGTTCCTCGCCAACTACTTCGTCGCCGCCTGCCTGAAATACACCACCGTCGCCTCCAGCACCATCCTCACCTCCACCAGCTCCGTCTTCACCCTCCTCTTCGGCTCCCTCTCCGGCGTGGAACGCTTCACCCTCCGCAAACTCCTCGCCGTCTGCGCCAGCTTGACGGGCATCATCCTCATCAGTTCCGTGGACCTCTCAGGCCAGAACACGGACGACGAGCACCGTGGGGATTTCCCCGAGAAGACGCTGCGCGAGGTGGCGATCGGAGATGCGCTCGCGCTGTTGTCCGCGGTGCTGTATGGGATCTACGCTGTTTTCCTGAAACGGCGGATAGCCGACGAGTCGCGGGTCAATATGCCCCTGTTCTTCGGCCTGGTGGGACTGTTCAACGTCCTCTTACTCTGGCCCGGGTTCATCATCCTGCATCTCACCGGCGCGGAGACGTTCGAGGTCCCGCCGTCGAAGTGGGTCACGACGGTTATCATGTGCAATAGCACGGCGAGCTTGATCTCGGATCTGGCCTGGGCGTACGCGGTGCTGCTTACGTCGCCGATTGTGGTGACGGTGGGGCTGAGCATGACGATCCCGCTGAGTTTGATCGGGCAGACGTTGTTGAATTCGCAGACGGCGAGTCCGTTGTATTGGGTCGGGGCGGCGGTTGTGGTGTTGTCGTTTATTTTTGTCAATCAGGAGGAGAAGGGGGAGGAGGTTGGGAGGGTGCCGGAGGGTGGTGATGCTGAGTTGGCAGAAGAGGTGGGTGGTGAACCTCAGGTGGCTGATGGTAGGCCGTCAAGCGTATGACGCGCTGCTTGTTGGACAATTGACATTGTGCGATTAGCGTAGGCGCTGTAGGACCTGTTCTTCCTAGGGACCAATATCATGGACACCATCGACCATAGCTTCGACGCTGTGTTTGCCAGAAATGCCTCACGAATCCCGACGTGACTCAGCGACATGAGTTTGGTCTGGACTTATCTGCTTGCTTGCTTCATCACGCTTTGACTATACCCACCGACCAACAACGATAGATATGTGTAGTGCAGAGTCCATCAGCAGCCAGCACTCACCATTGGACCAGCAGGTACCGCAAACGCACGATCCTTCCCATAGCCGACGAAGAAGACGCTACAAGACGCATGGACCAGAGCTCCAGGGGCGAAGAGGAAGTAGTGGACGAGTATACATTTACCGGGCAAAAGCCCAGTGCTGCAAGCACCGCGGTGCCTCATCCAGAGGCCACAGAGCCGACCAGTAAGGGGGAGGATAAGGAAGCGAAGCAGTGGTACCTGCAGAAGTTGCTGAGGGTGGGGACGGCGGCTCGGGAGGCGAGGGGGGCGGAGGCGGCTGCGGCGGCGAAGGAAGCTGAAGCGGAGGCCGCGAGGGAGACCGAGGCCGAGGCCGAGGCTTCTCTGCTGAACCAGCGAGGCAGGGAGGAGTTCGCGGATTGGGGTCGGGGCCGGACGTTCAGGGTTCCGGGGGATACGATGAGGGGGGCGAGAGAGCTGTATGAGCGGAATTTGGCGAGGGCGGCGAATGGGGCTATGGACGCGGAGGCGGAGACGCAGGCTGAAGAGGATGGGCAGAAGACGCCTAAGGCGGCGGGACAGCCTGATCGGCTGGAGATGCTTTGGCCGGACGTGTACGAGGGGGAGTACGATTACGGGAGGAGCTTGATGCGAGAACGGGCCACTTGATAGGCTTTGTTCCGAAATCGCCTGCGAACTGAGCTGGTACGCTTTGGTATGAACTCTGGTTACAGAGCACGCAGGGGTGCTTCAGTCTCGTGTCGGGCAGTGAGGTAGACGGCGCCATCATTTCCGCTTCGTGAGCGTGCCGATGACATGCGGCACGGTGTCGTACTTGCCCTCACCTTCGCCAGAGCGGAGCTTGACCTCCTCCCATGCGCCGGCTTGCAGGAGCCACTCGTCCGTGGGGCGTGTGATGTCGCAGCCATTGAAGAAGTGCGGCCAGATGGTGTTGATTATTCCTAGTGCTGCTGTCAGCGTACAGGCTCGAACGGACGAACGAACCTCAGACACGTTCAACTCACTCTGCCAATAAGCGACAAAGTCGCCCTGGAACTTCGTTCGAATGTGCTCGTAGACCAACCACCGGCCCCCAGGTTTGAGCAAAGGGTACAGTTCTTTGATAATCCTCTCCGGCGTCGGGATACTGCAGAGACATTGCACAGTAATAATCGTATCCACACTCCCCGGACTAATCCCCCCCTTCGTACTCAATTCCTCCGCCCCACATCCAATAACCTCATACACCTCCCCCAACCCCGCCTTCACAGCATTCGCGCGAAGCTCCTTATGCATCCCCACATTAGGCTCAACACCATAGATCTTGGTGATGTCGCTATTATTCGCCCGCGCGAAGAGATACAGCCACTGTCCCGATCCGGGTCCGATGTCGAGACAGACGCCGCGGGCGGAGTTCTGGAGCAGAGGCATCACGCTGGGGGCCGCGAACTCGCGGGACAAGGGGCCGAAGAAGAGCCAGAAGCGGGCGAACCAGGCATCCTTGAAGTCGGAGGGGCTGAGGAGGGGTTTGAGGTTGAGGCTGAGGAGGAGGGCGAGGAGGGTGGGGAGGATGTAGTAGGCGGAGTAGGAGAGGAGGAGGAGGGGGCGGAGGAGGTTGAAGGGTCCGCTGGGTTGGGGGGTGGTTTCTGGCATGGTTGGGTCGGTCAGTGGGGGTAGTAGTCCGGGCTAGTCATCAGTGGGTGTTGTCTGGATCGTGTGGTTTGTTTGAGATGTAGTTGGAGTGCTGAAGCTTGTACGGCCGTGAGCCCATTGACCCCGCCAACGCAACGGCGCCGACATCGGCGGGAGGTTGAGTGCCTTCCTGATAGGGAAGCACCACTTTTAACTACCCACCGGAGAGACTCGATACACCAGACCACGAGATTGATCGTACCGAAATTCTTTGATAGATCGAGCGCACTGTACGGACATAGTGGCCCCGAGAACCATAGATGTATCAGCGAGCTAGATATCTCATCTTCACTCAACAAATTTCTATCACAGACGAGGCGGTAGGAACCCGAATATTCACCGACCAGCCCAATCCCGATCCGCCCCACCGACCGTAGCTGGACGCGAAGCGTTCGTGTTCTATCCATTCCAATCAGACGCGCCGCAGAGTAGAACCCCTCCCCGTCTCAGAGTTCCCATCTCACGCCTCGTTCTGCTCCCCAATAATCTTTCGATTCAAGCCAATCCCGTCCAGAATCCGATCCGCGCCCTTCGCGACCAATTGCTTCGCCACCTCCCACCCAAACTCATCCGCTTCCTCGCGACTCGTCATGCGACGTCGCGCTTCCACTTCCGCGACCTCGGAGCCGTCGAGGCTGACGACTAGGGCCCGCATGATGAGCTCGTCGGTCATTTCGCCTTCATTCAAGTCCGTATTCGTGCCATTGGCGTGGGTTTCTGCTGCAGCTTTTTGGTGCGAGGATGTAAGTGAGTCGGCAGAGATAGTGGAAGTAGCGACGCCGGTGAGCTTGTGGTACTGCTCCGCAGGCTTCATCCCAACCCCTACCTCTGGATTCAAAACGCCTTTCCGCTTCACCCACTCCGTCTCCACGCCTATGGGGACCGAACAGCCACCTTCCAGCGTACGCATCAAACTCCGCTCGGCGAGTACGGCGCGCGTGGTCCGCTCACACCCGATCTTACTCAACAACTCCGTCACCCTCGAATCACCTTTCCTGACCTCGATCCCAAGCGCTCCCTGCCCGACCGCATGCAACATCCCTCCGTCCGCTTTTGAGAGATAAGTCGTGATGCGTGAGTCCATACCCAACCTCGCCAGCCCCGCGACCGCAAGGATGATAGCCGAGTACTCCGACTCCGGGTTGTCGAGTTTCGAAAGGCGTGTCCCGATATTTCCCCTCACGTCCGCAAAGCGAAGGTGCGGGTGATGCCTTTTCAGCTGCGCCGTTCTTCTCAGACTACTCGTCCCAACCACACTGCCTTCGGGCAACTCAGCCAAACTCCTATACTTCCCCACCAAATTCGGCTTGATCACCAATGCATCCCTTGCATCCCCCCGTTTCGTCACGCAGCCCAATTCCAGATCAACAGGTAGTTGCGTTGGCATGTCCTTCAAGGAGTGGACTATGAGATCTAGCTTTTTCTCCTGGAGTAAGACTTCCAGCTCCTGCGTCCATAGCGCTTTGTCATTGAATTTGTACAGAGCGGTGATTTGGTTGTTATCGCCCGCGGTCTTCATGGAGTGGATCTCGAAGTGGTGGGAGGGCCAGGCAGTGCGGAGGAGGGTGAGGATCTGGTCGGTTTGGACGCGGGCGAGGATGGAGGAGCGGGTGCCGATGTGGAAAGTGGTGGAGACATCTTGCGAGGATGAGGGGGGGTGTGGAGCGGTGTGGGAGGCGGGAACGGAGGTCTCGGTGGTGGTGTCGGTGACGAGGGGGGCGTCTTGGAGGCCGGACATGGTGAAGATGGTAAACGGAAGATGGAGGAAGAGTCACATACGACTCAATGGTGATGTGCCTTCCCAGAAAGTTTGGACCCTGCCCTGCTCGTCGACGTCGACGTGGGGGCGATAAGAGATAACGGGTCGTCCCGGCGCAGGAACGCGCTTCTCCAGCCGCGTGCTATGAAACATGAGGAGGCTGGTCAAACGACAATAGCAACATCGAATGTGACTTCTTGATTGAGCCAGCCTCGTGAGGCCTCCACTCCCTTCTCTTCATTCTGCACACGCCCTACCCACCCACATACTCACATCGTCAACCACCAGCCATGGCGTCACCCCAGCAGACACCCCCAACGGCCCCTCGCCTCCAACTACCCACTAACCTCCCCCCACTCTCCGCCGAAGACACCGCCGCCACCACCTCCCCCGCCCGCGGCGCCGAGATGCGCAACTTCCTGCAAGCCCGCCTACAGAAGAACCGCGCCCCGCCACTAGTCCACAGCTGGGACTTCTACCATGACCGTCAAGACCGCACAAAAGCCACGAACCTCAGCAGCGTATTCCCAAAACCAAGCACATCCGAGAGCGATGGGCAAGCTGCTGCCGAAGGTGAAGACAACTACGCCTCCCGCCTCGAGCACCTCGCCGTAATAGACGACGTCCGCAAATTCTGGAACGTCTTCAACAACTTCCCCCTCCACTCCCTCGCCCTCCGCGACAGCGTGCACCTCTTCCACAAAGGCGTGCAGCCCATCTGGGAAGACCCCCGCAATACCCGCGGCGGCGCCTGGACGTTCCGCGTACCAAAATCTCTGGCGGCGGCTTTCTGGCAGGAGCTGTGTATGTTGGCTATAGGCGAGAAATTGCAGGAGGCGCTTGTGGAGGATCAGGTGAAGGAGGGGAGGATGAATTTCAGGGATGATGTGTGTGGGGTTAGTTTGGGGGTGAGGTTCAATAGTATGTTGGTGCAGATTTGGAATAGGGATGGGGCGCATGAGGCGGGGATTGAGGGGATGTTGAGGGTGGTGCTTGATGGACTGTCCGACGAGCTCAAGCCGCGGGAGGGGAGCTATTATTATAAGAAGCATAGTGAGCATGCTGGGTTTGCTGCACCTGCGAGTGGGAATGGGGCTCCAGCGGGTAGTGGAAGTCGGCCGGGGACGAGCACAGGGGCGAGCATTGATGCTGTATTGGCTGAGAATGCGTGATCTGTGCGTGAAAGTCTGACGGGAAATGATTTGGAGGCGTGATGAGCGTTATGAGCGAGCATTAGCATATCCTTACCAATGCCGGAGCTGGCCTCCTGGCGATATGCTCTGTTGGGCCTTGAAGTACCCAACGCCTTCTATCTTTTGCTTTCTAGGATCATGTCTGGCTATGCCTGTGTTGGAAGCGCTCGCGGCTGACAACAATACCGAACAGGACGGCGCAGACCGGACCAGCGCCCTCTCACTCGCTGCCACTTCCATCGACTTCTGCGGGAACCCCAATTGAGGGTGAGCATGACCCGGTTCATCGCGTTACAAGAGTATTTGCAGCTTAAAAGCGAACACGAACACTTCATCGGCGACGACCTGGCCAATGCTGGACTTGAATATTGCCCTGGGACCGGCCGCGGGTATATCGTAGTTCTGAGTATCAGACTGTCGCACACTGGTCAGTAGCAAGCTCACCAATGCGTTTAGCTCAGCCGCATCCAATGCTCGCTGTGCCCCATAGCACGACGATCTTTTGTTGAGCATCGATAACCGCTGATGTGTCTTTGTACTGCGACGGAACGCGCTCCAGCAATTTACTTTGTTGCTGCAAGCCTGCCTAATGCTCTATGAGGAAGCCCGCGGAGGTCCGGAAGTGGAGGCGATGCTTGCTCCTCTTGACTGGTCCCGGGCTCAGCATGCTGTACATATGTGGCCTCCTGGCCTCCCACTCGGCGTTCTAGAACGCCCGTGACTGCTCCGGAACTCTGCCGCGATGGCTCGTCAAGATTCGCTCTGGTGTGAATGGACTCCAGCCGGTACCTGCCAGTCATGGACCACTCGAATACCCGTTATCATCTGGCCATACATTCACGCATCGTCTACGCCATTCCCTTTTCGGACTGCTGCCTGCCTTCCCGCTCTTCCTGCGCAACTACTTCAAGCTCAATTACTGCCCTCCACCTTTTGACGGAGCCATCTGCAGCTTCAGCCATGGCCGGTACAATGGTACCCGGCTTCCTGCGTCTCTCGCCAGAGCTACGCCGCGCGATTTACGATGACCTCGTCGAAGACGGGCGGAGCGTATACTACAACCGATGCGATACCAACAAAGCCAACCGTGGCATACCAACCACATCCAGCAAGCTTCAAGCAGCCGTGATGTGCACCAGAATCCTGTTGATCAACAGAACCATCTATGGAGAGTTCCAGTCGGCTTGGCGCAGCACAAGCCATTGGGAGCTTACCGTGTACCGCACGCTCAGTGGCCAAATGGCTACGCTCGCCAACAACGCCAAAGAGTGTGCCATCCTCGCCAATGCGCCCACGTATACACTGGCCGGATACACTGGCTCTCGTGCGGGTGAAGCCGAGCCGGACTACAGCGTTAGTACTCCATCGAGCTTTCACCCACGCCGTACGCTTTTATTGACACAGATGGTGCTCACCTAGGTCCGCATCATCCTCTGTCCACTCCAAGCTCAAGGCTACCGTCTGGTGTGGCAACACCACGTAATGAGGGACTGGATCAACTTGCTGCCAGACGGCAGGTACGAGGGGATGGTAAGTGAGGTTGAGCAGGCGATTTAGAGCAGCGTGACGGCGGAGAAGAACGTCTACGGCACTCCGGTGCTGAGCTGGGATGGGATTGCAAGGGCTGTTGCGGCGTTTTATTTGGGTTGAGAAGACGAGCATTATATCGCTAGAGCAGGTGGGACTTGGGGGCGGGATGCGGCTCGGAGGTTTACCCCAATTACGCGGTGGTGAGGCATTGAGGAGGCTCATGTATCTACTTTGAGACTTCCAGTATGATCATAAGTAGCGGAGAATTGCATGAGCTGTCAAACCTCACTTCAACAAGCTGGTCTTGGTCTGACTACCTCACACGATGTAGGTGATATATGTACCATCTCGGCTCTTCTACTGTTGCCTTTAGACTGTGGAAGAGAAGGGTCAGAGCAGAGCGCCTGGAATCTATCCACGTCTGGTTGGGCTGTAGCAACGGCATGCCATCTGTCAGACACAACAGCCCACCTGACCATAGCGCTGACGACAGTCCTTCTAGCGTTTGGTTGCGACGGATCTGCCTGGGGCGACGTTGGCAGCATGTCCATTATGGATTATCGTATATCCACGATGGTTTGACGTTGGTGTTGGGCCGGGCGAATCGAATGCACCTGCGTTGTCAGCGTTTGCTCAATGCGAGGCGATGGTGTGAGACGCAGTTCACTTGCTTGGAATATGTCCTACATGGAAACGGACTGAAATGAACCATCCCATACCGTGCGTCGTTCATCTGTCTTGCATGTTTTCATTCCTGTTCACTCCTCGCTTGTCCACAGACAAAGACGACGTTTGCTCTTCTCTCAGGAACCTTCATCTCCCTGATCGCTTCTCCGCCTACATAAACGGCTCGTCCTCACAGAGACGTCTCCGCTCCTCCTGCAAATCCGTCACAAGGCGTGCAGGCGCCTATTCACTCGCCCGCATAAGCCATGGACGGTGCTATATATCGTTACCACTTTCTGAGGGTTCGTCGCAGCATATAGCCATCCCGATCAGAACGAAGATGTTATATACAACGACAGCTCGATCAACTTTGTCCATGTGGAATGGACTGCCAACGGTCGGCGATGCAAAGACCGCCGCATCCGTGAGCAGCTCTCGCAGGGGAGCGAGGCTGATTATCCGTCCCAGTGCGAGATTGTGCTTCGGGCAACAGCACAGGCTCGATAAAATCCATCGTCCTCGTCGGTGCCGCGATGATTGCTACCGTCCAATCTGGAAACGTCTGGACGATGATGCGAAACGCTGGTGCTCAGGGTGGAAGCGGAGATTTGTGCGGCGGTTGGAAGTGCAAAGATGGCTTGACGTGGGAAAGCACCAGCAAGTTCATCGACCCTTTCCACCTAAGCATCTTCGTGGACGACTCCGACGTCTCTAGCAACGGTCCAGGCGACGACGACTGATGACGGGGGTGGTGGCTCGGAGGCGACGACGACAGCTGGGATACGACACACGTTTTGGACCAGTCTGCTGGTAGACCCAGGAGGAAAAGAAACGAAAGCGGAGCGCAGATCGAGGCCGGATGGTCGTGAAGACCGCTCAGAGGTGCGAAGGACGGTGATAGCCACGACAAGAGCAGGCGTCAAAGCCACCTCCCGAGTTCCTTGTCGTTTCGTCATCGCTCTCACCATCGAAACGATAGTCCTTCCTTGTCACTTGCCGCGTTCCGTCGATGGGCCGCCAGCAGACCATCGCACACACTCTACACACTGCCCAATGAACTGCGTTCATTGACTCGAAAGGTTACCGGCGAGCACGATTCGGTCTGTTGTGAATTTCGCGTCCGGCGGACCGCAGGCCAAATACCTGTTTCCATCTCGCATGCATTCACAGGGGTCACACGCGATTCCCCTTTCGGACTGTTGCCTGACGCCTTCCCTTGGTAGCAGTTCCAGCGCCGACTACTTAAAGCCAGTCGCATGCCCTGTGTCTTTCTCCTTTCCAAACATCGATCCATCCTTCGCATAGCCAGCCATGGCCAATACCACCACCGTTTCGCCCTTCCAGCGGTGCCCACCGGAGCTACGCCAGCACTTTTACAAACTCCTCATCGACGACTCCTACGATGTCTGCTATCAGCGACTCGCGGGGCGTGAGTCCGACCGCGGCACTTCCACAAGCTCGACTCGTCAGCAGGCCGCCGAGATGCGTACCAGCGTCCTCCTGGTGAACCAGCAACTGCACCGAGAGTATCAAGCAGCGTGGTTCGCTGCCACGGAGTTGGGCCTTACGCTCTATGAGGTTTTGCTCGCTCCAAAGAGCGTCGTCAAGGATACAGCCCAAGAGCGGACCAAGATCGAGAACGCCGTCTCGTATAAGCTAGCGGCGTACGTCGATGCATGGCCTGCCAGTGAACCGGACTACAGTGTGAGTTCCTCCCGCTCGTCCCCCACGAGCTGTTCATCGTGCTTGGCCTTGGACACTGCCGCTGACAGACCCGTCCCAGATACACACCATCTTCGTCCAGAACCAAAGCCCGGGCTACCGCATGGTCTGGAAACACATGTGCGACAAGCAGAAGGCGTGGCTGTCAATTAGCACCGAGCACTACCAGCAGATGGTGGCCAAGGTCAATGCGGCCATCAGCGCGATGGTGATCGCTCGCAGGAGCACGGACGGCGTCGCAGGTATGACCTGGGAGGGTGCAGAGCAAATTATCGACGCCCTGCAGACGTTGTCCGAGTCAGAGGGAGATGAGGGCGCCTCTGATGGTGGTGCTGGAGGCGACGGTGGTGATGACGGCGGCGACGGTGGTAACGGCGCTTCATGTGAGGAGGAGGTGGAGGAGGAGGACGACGAGGAGGAGGAGGAGGCGGCGGCATGGAGCCCGGACCTGACGACAGGGGGACCGATTTGGTGGTGAGAAGAAGCGGGTGAGGGTCGTAGCTGGGTGGGACGGTGGCGATCAGAAAGATGGAGATCGATGGGATGCTTGCATTGAGCTCGATCATGCTCCCACCGCAGAGCAGCAGAATGCTTCAGACAGTCATCTATAATAGGCAGTCAGTCAGTCCTGCGACTAGACAGAAATGTGAGCTTTGTGCTAGTGCCTTACCTCGTGTACCTCGTGTCTCTCTGTTCCGATCAGGATCTCTTACACTGATGATCTCTTACACTGCCACCAGCCGGAAGTTGCAGGCCAGTATATCGACCTCGAGACTGATAATTTGTACTGACCCACTAATCGACTGTTATTATGAACTTCGCGCACGCCGCAGTGGTCTTGTGCACCGGTAGACGGAGCCAGTCGGGAGTTCGCCGGCGAGATGCGCAGGAGTGGTTTGGTAGGAAGAGCAAGCTTTTCGCTTGGGAGAGCTACGTTCCCGCGCCCCTGTCACACTCCCTACAGTGCTTCGTAAGTCGAGGTGGGGCTCAAACGGAGACTGTGGCGATGAGCCCTCTGCTCGTGCGTCTCAGCGATCCAGAAGCCCAGTGTGGACTACCAGATACGCCGGCTGGCTCATGACATCGGACTGCTCCGAGGGCGTAAAGAAGAAGTTTTGCTGTACGTTGCGTAGCACTCGTTCCGAACTTCATATCCTGATCCGCTCAAATGCATACTTGCCAACTCTCGCCCTCTTCTCCGCCATTGCAACGCGAACGTTCTTCTCACCTTTCCTGTCCTTTCCTCCGCCAGTCGTCAGCGCCTCGGCTTTACATCCCAAAGGTAACACCCTCTTCTCCCTCTCCAGCTCAGTCACAGCTCCTCCAGTCAAAGCCATCTCACCATCTACGACCAACGCACCCTCCCCACCAAGTCCACCACTCCTCCGCACCTTCTCCCCACCCCGCCTCCTACCCCTAACCTCCACCCCAGCCCCCAACCTATCCACCTGCTCCAAAAACACCGCCAACTGCTGGTGCTCATACAACCCCTCCATACTCGCCGACACCTCCCCCTCCAAATCCCTCATAAACTCCCTCGTCCCGACCACATCCGCGCTCGACCCAATCAACCATCCACTCAACCCTACGGCATCGGCCGCACAGCTCATCAGCAGAGCAATATGCCCGATAGCCTGATCTTTCGGCGCGGCTTCGTCCAGCATCATACTCCGGGCGAGAGCGAGAGAAGCAGCATCCTGGCCGTCATCGCCCGAATTCGAGATAGGGCGGATGTACTTCTGATGCCAGCCTCCCTCTTGGAGCTCAAGCCGGAGGAGCTTCATGAAAAAGAAGAGGTTATCGTGGCTCATCATCGCCCGCATAGTCTTCGTCACCATCTCCCGGGGAGAAGCTGTCAATCGATCCAACACCATCCGGAACGCCTCGCTCCGGACCCGGACACCGCCTTCCAGGGTGGAAGACACCATCTCCAGCTCACGCTCAGCGAGCGCGTACTCGGACTCCACCTGCGAGTCCGCGTCACCGTCAACCATGTCCACGTCGCCGTTGGCCTGTGACGCCGGGGCTGGCAAGGCTTTGGCGGCGGCGGTGCTCGTAGGGCGTTCGCCGAGGGATACAACGAGTAGTCGCAGAGCTTGTACAATCTCTGGAAGCTCCCAGTAAGTTCCGGCGGCGAGGAGATCGTGCATCAGCTCGAAAGTGCCATCGAAATGAAAGAGCGCGGTCGTAAGGTCTCCGGGTCGCAGCACGTGGCCCTGGGATTGAGTGGCTTGCCGGACAAGAGGTAAGGTCAGAAAGCCGGCGAAGGCGAGTAGCCTGTATACCAGTTCCGACCGTACGGCAGTCTCTAAGTGACCGGATCCAGTGCGCTCCGCGTCCGCCTCGGACTGCGTGTTGAAGATTTTGCTGAGCAGGTACAGCATCTTCTTGCGGTCGACTACGGAGGCATCGAAATGGCTCATGTCGAGTTCGAAATCGGCTTGGCCCTCTTCGTCCTCACCCTCTGCAGGCTCGCCGTTAGTCTCGACCTGCGTGGACTGCCCCTTTTGAGGTATTAACACGCGCATGACCAAGCTTTCAAGCTCAGACTGGTCATCCTCCGCGATCGCAGAGTCCACTGAAGCCTTCCATGCCTCCCACTTCTCCAGCTTCTTATCATCCCTTGCGGCATTGCCAGACGCATGAGCCACGTCCATCGACGCACCCTTACCCAGCACATCCACCAAGAGCGTACCCTCAATCTTGCCTCGCTTCTTCGCATGCCGGATGTCGTCCGAAAGCTGGATCGCCATGAGCTCCGTGCCAGCTAGCCCAGCAAGTAAACCCGAATCCTGGAAGTGCGAGATAGCAGCCCAGGAAGCAGGCGGCGCGGCACCCTCCACGTCACGCTTGCGCTTCTGACCAGCGCTCGCTAGACCTTGATCAGCGTTCAGAAAGACAGCACCTTGCACCGCGCCATATCTCGTCTCGTACACCACAGCTTTGTTTCCCAGTACCGCCAGCACTGCGGATGCTGAGACACGAGCAAAGCTCGCTATCGGCTCTGACTTGCTGCCGAAAGTCGTGAGGATACGCGGAAGAGTGCCACTCAAGTCGTAGACTGTCAGTCGGCCGTTGAGTAGCTGGTACGCCTTGCCAGAAGCGGCATGTACATCAAACGTTGCGTGATCGGGACTCGGCCTCGATGTGCTTGGGAAGTCATAGTCCACTAAGTGCTGCATTCCAGGTTTCTGACTTTGAACAGCATCGACAGCCGTAGGCCGCAGGCTGAAGACTTGTAATGTTCGCTTGTCGCGGACGCGAACGATGCGGCACAGCAGCTGGGGATTATTCAAGCTGCCCGGACCTGCGACCAGCATAGCCAGGATGTCCTCGCGTCCGGCGAGCAGCCCTTTCCGGGCTGTTTCTGTATCGGTAAGAGCAGCGTATTCGACGGCTTCCTTATCGTCGCCTTCGTGCTGCCAGGTGAGCTGAGTGAGGTCCGCAGACAAGCACACGACCTTGCCATTGATGTAAGAGACAACGACGTGAAGTGCATCGTCATCCTGGCTCAATTGGCCGCCGAGTACATCGACGGCGTGAACATCGCCACCCAATACCCTGTACTCGTGCTTCACAGGTCCAGAGACTCCATCGTCTAGCCCTCTGCCTCTCCGTACATTTTCCGTGTAGCACACGAGCTTGCGCTTCTTCCTGCTGCCGCCACTACGGAGGACAAAATATGTCCGTCGCTGTGCTCCCGTCGTTTTCGATCGCCGGATATATACCGAGCATGGCGGGCTAGACAGGTATGTCTGCGGCGGTAACGCGTATGAAGTCACCCGGTCCTGACTCTGAATGTTGTAGATATCCACGCTCTCTCCATCGATACCGACAGCGACTTCGTGTCTCTTTCTCTTCTTCGATCCCCGGATACCGCAGACCGGAGAAGCCTGGATGGTGCCATGATCACTGTCGAGGGGTTTGGCGAGCGATGCGATCGTGTACGGCGCCTCCATCTTCGGTGTTCTTGGCCGTATAACGTGAAGGATTACATGTAAGGTACTCTCAGTCAATCGACTCAATCGAAATCTGAAGCCATGATTATTCTGCGTGCGGAACACGTCCGCTGCGGCCCGTGTGATCTACATCGCGTGGAAAGCCTAAAAGCACGCGCCAGAAAGCGACCAATCACATGACGTATTTCGTTCAACTGGGATATGGGAGGTTGTGTGTACATCTTCCTCATCTTTCCCTACTACTGCACCTGAACGCGATTATCGGACACTATCGCAGCGTAGGGCGTCTACCCTACTCAGGGCCGTCGGCAGGATGGCCAAGAAGCAGAAGGGCGCCCCGAACGAAGACGCCCCGACCGAACAGCAGCAATCTAACGAGCAAACAACCCACGAACCGCAACAGCAGAGTGAAACGGCCGCGAAACAACGACCCCGGCCGGTAGATACCACGCAAGCTCAGCCATCATCATCTTCAACCGCACCTTCCCCGAGACCCAGCAGCTGGTACAATGGCGGCTCATGGCGAGCCAAAGCCTCCCCCGTTGCACAGATCGCGCGCGAGAGCATTTCTGTCGCCAAGGGCGCGACATCCGAGGCCAGCGTCGAGTCCGCGCGGAGGCCGAGTCAGAGCGTGAGCAAGAGCATGCGAGGGAGTCGGAAGAGCGTCCCACTATTGGCGGAAGCGACGCGAGTGCATGCGACGAGTAGTGGAGGTGATAAGAGTCGGCCGCGCTTTCTGTCGGAGGAGAAACCGAAGGGTATGGAGGGTGCGAATGATACGACGGACCCGAAGGAAGAGATCAAGCCGCCCGTCGTGGAGGAGGCGCCCCTACCGCCTGTGCCGGATCTGGACGGTCTGGGAAGTGTCGATGCCCACCCGCAGTCCGGGGCATGGTTTGGGTGGTGGTCTAGACCAGATGGCTATGGCAGCGACGTGGAGAAGGTAAAGGGTAACAAAAGACGGAAGCTGGACACGGACGAGGCTAGCAGCACACCTCTGCCCGGATCACCCGCAGTCGAGCCTACGGATGCCGGCCAAAAGGACAATGCGGATGTACCAATACCTGACGGCTCCCTGGACAGCGCACAAGCCAAAGCGGCAGCGCAATGGGAGGGACTGCGGCCGGAAATGACCACGAATCACACCTCGACACGATCATGGTTTGGCCTTTGGAGCAGCGCACAAAACGAGCAAGCGGCGGCCGAAGCGAGCGGAGACAAGCATCAGTCTGAGCAACAAGAGCCCATGCCGGCGCCCGAAGTGATTGTCACACCTGCTCCCGCCGCTGTAGAGAATGCAGCGAAGCCTGCTGAACCTGCTAAGCAAGACGTCAAGAAAGAAGTCGACGAAACGCCAAAAGCGTCCGGCTGGGCGTTCTGGTCCAGCGATAAGCCAAAGGATGGCGCCGCAACTCCTAGCAGCACACAAAAGGAAGTTGGCGAGATTGCAGTCGCCGACACGCCGAGTCAAAGCCACCCAGAGGCAGCACAGTTCAATGGGCAGATGAACCAACAGCAACAGCCAAAGTCGGAATCTGAACTGTCGAGGACAGCCTCGTTGCTACGACCGAAGCGCGGCAGAGCTGGAAAGGCCAAAGACTCACCCGCCGAGTCATCTGCCAACACGCCTGCAGGCTCGACCGCGCCGACACCCTCCATCTCGCAAGTCACCACACCCGCAGACACGCCGCCGCGAGAAAACTCCGAAGCTCCAGCAGCAGTCAAACGTGGCAAGGTGCCCCAAACGAGGCCGAACCTCATCCTGCCGACCTTCAGAGACATGTACCTGCCTCTACCTAATCCGGGCTACGTCGAGCGCCTGACAAGCTACCTCGCCCAGACTCTCCGTCTACCCGGGAGCGAAGCACCTCCACCACCTCAGCACGTCTACATCTCGCCGACTCCACCTAAGATCAAGAAAGCCATCGCCATTGGCGTCCACGGCTTCTTCCCAGCACCACTGATCCAAAAGGTCCTCGGCCAACCCACAGGCACCTCAATCCGCTTCGCCAACTACGCCGCCGCCTCCGTCAAAGCCTGGTGTGAGGAGCACCAGCCCTCCGTCAAAGACGTCGAAATCGAGAAAGTGGCTTTGGAAGGTGAAGGCTTCGTCGCAGACCGCGTCACCACATTGTGGAAACTCCTCCTGAACTGGCTCAGTCACCTACGGCAAGCAGACTTCATCCTCGTCGCTGCGCACAGCCAAGGCGTCCCTGTAGCATTCATGCTAGTCGCCAAGCTCATCCAGCTCGGCTGTCTGGGCCCCAACGTCAGACTAGGGATCTGCGCGATGGCCGGCATAAACCTGGGCCCGTTCCTAGAATACAAAAGCCGCTTATGGGGCGGCAGCGCCTCCGAACTCTTCGAATTCTGCGACTCCCACAGCAAAGTCAGCAAAATGTATGCCGAAGCGCTTGACATCTGTCTCCGCCACGGCGTCCGCACGACCTTCATCGGAGGACTAGACGACCAGCTCGTGAGCCTGGAGTCCTCGCTCTACGCCCCGCTCTCGCACCCCTACGTCGCCCGCGCAGTTTTCATCGACGGCCGCGTGCACGCTCCCAACTTTCTGACCCACCTCGTCGTCTTCGCCCTCAAGCTCCGCAACCTCGGCATCAGCGACCACGGCCTCCTGCGCGAACTCTCCGCCCCGTTAGCCGGAAGCCTCGTCGGCGGCGAAGGGCACAGTCGTGTTTACGACGACCCAACCGTCTACCAACTAGCCACCGAGTTCGCGCTTGAGACAGCCGACATGACGGCCCCTATCGCCAGTACACCCGCGCCTACCGCAGCCGCCAGCCTCCTCGCAACCGATACCTCCCGCGCCCGCGCAGCAGCCGCCGCCCGCCGCGCTTCCCTCTCGGGATACCCCTCCACCCCCGCTCAAGCGAATAGTATCCGTCGGGGCTCGATAGCCGCTTCCACGAACCTCCCCGGAATAGCGCCCGCGATAGCGCATTGGGAGGCTCCCTCGAGCGCGACCGCGACGAATCCTTTCTATTTGCCTTGGGCCGTCAGAGGGATGTTGGAGGAGGAGGCGGTGAAGCGGGATGCGGGGTTGCAGGGGGAGGTGCATGAGTTGGTGGCGGAGTTTGAGGCTTGGAGGCCTATGAGTAAGGTGTTGAAGGATGTGCGGTGGCGGTTGGAGGGGGTGAGGAGTTTGGGTTGAGTTCTCACACTTGCGGCAGGTGATGGGTTCCGCGATTTTCTGGAGCGGCGGCTTATCTTAGCGTTGGTGTCTAGGGGTTTGTATCGTTCTGCATGTTTTGGAGACAGGTGGATGTTGGCTTTCCCGTTACGCTTGGCGGATGGCTTACAGAGCTCAGAGATAAACTAAGGTAGAACTCGCGCCGTGTAATAGCACACACTATATGCACAAAACCCAGCCGTTCGTGGCGTCTCATCCTCATGCTTCCCACCCATCTCCCGACCCTCCTCTAAATCCGAAGTTGTCCATGCACCAGCACCAGCACGACAACCCTACGCCAACGCCAACGCAACCCAGCAAACAACCGAGCCCTCTCCCGTTCCAGTCTCTCCCACCCCCCCCAATGCCCGTAAGTCTCACGTATCACATCCCCTCATTAGCCAACCGATGCACCACCGGCACCGAGCTGGGCGGCACACTCCCATACTCGCAAATCACCATCCGGATATACTCCGCGGGCGTGATATCGTACACTGGATTCAGCAACCGCAGATTCGCTATCGAGCTCCAATCGTGTAGGGATTTCAGCTTCGCTGCTGGTTCGTCGTCCTCGGAGACTTCCTTGCCTGTGGCGGTAGTGACCGCGGTGGGATGAACGGCTGGCTGAGCGGGACTGGAGAGGAGTAATTCCTCCGGCGGCGCGATCTCGTTCAGCACGATACTGTCCAGTGCCACTTTCCCAGAGAACTTGACGCTCTCGCAGCACACGATCACCGGCACGTCCGTCTTGTGTGCTCGTAGCGCGACGCTCGCCGTCCCGACACGAGATTGCAGACGCCCGTTACTGAGCATTGAGTGCGCGCCTAGGAGCACCAGCGTAGCGTCTTTCATTACGTGCGCCAGGCCGGAGAAAGGGACGTACTGCACTTCCAATCCCGCGCGCATGAGCGAGGTCGCGAGGCGCTTGCCTTCGAGTAAAGGCCGGGAGTCGACGACGATGACGCGGAAGCGCGTGCCTTGCTCGTGCGCTTGCAGAATTGTCTTCTCGACTATCGCACTCTTGGCGTACGTCAAGACCGCGGAGCCGTTTCTGATCTGATTCCGGGCTGAAGAGGCGATGGCTTGGTCGGTGACCGTAATTCGCTCGTGCACGAACCGATCGATCTCCTCGCACAGGAGATCCTTGGCCTCGTGCTCCGGTTTATCCGGGTCGAGCTCGACAATGAGTTTCTTGAGCCAGCGGATGGCGTTGCCCATGGATTCCGCGAGGGGCCGACAGGACCGGAGGTAGTCGATTTGCGGGCTCAGGTGGTGGGAGACGAGGTGGCGGGGAAGAGAGGTGTCGCGCGGCGTGGTGTAGGCTTGGATGGCTTCCTTGAAGGCGAGGAGCATGGCCACGCAACGCGCGCTGCTGCCGCAGATTTCGTAGGTGCTTATTTGGAGGCCCAAAGCGAGGACTGCGGGATGGACGTCCTTTGATACGCCGATCAGGTTCGGCCGTCGTTGGACGGGGTATAGGTGGCTGAGTAGCTCTACGACGGTGTTGTCCTTTTTTGGCTGCTCTTTGCTTGGAGCAGTCGGTGCTGCTTTGCCCCGTACAGGCATGCTCTGTGTCGACGGCCCAGCACGCTCTTGTTTCGATTCTTGTCCGCCCTGCTTGCTCGGCTTGGGCTGCGGTTGGCCCTTCGCTTGCGGGCCCTTCCCCTTCTGATCCTGCTGCCCGCTCTGCTTCTGTGCCGTATAATCCTGATGCGCACCGTTCGCCGCTGGTGGTACTTCTCCTGTAGCACCCTCTTGCTCTTTCTGAGCGGCTCTCCTCGCCTGCTTCTCTGCTTTCGCTCTCTTCTTCAGCTCTGCCGGCGACACCTTCGGCTCTTCCGCCGCCTTAGCATGCTCTGTTGGCTGACCCTGTTCAGACATGGCGACTGTTTGGAGACCTGTCCTGTTTGTTCCGCTTGCTTTCTGCCGGGTAGAGATTGGGGATTCGTCGACGCACAAGGCTGCCGTACTATGTCGTATGTCGGTCCTCGCAATGGTCCGAGTCTGCGCGTGTCTAGGAAGCGCTCCATCTTTTCAGATCAAGCAAGCCATATTGGAACAGTTTGGCGTGTGACTGTGTGAGTTGGTAAAGGGTGGATACTTCGTGGCGGTGCTGAGGATATTGATGTTCGTCCTTGAGTAACACGGGTCCATTGAATACGCGGGAGACGGTCTGTCGGTAGCACGATGGGTGTTTTGCAGTGATGGTAGAGTTGTTTGTGTGCCGTGGCCGTGCAAGGGTTCGGTCTCGGCCCTCGAACTTTTTGGAAGACATCGACCGGGATGAGTCAGGCAGGGAATGACGCAAATATATGTTTCAGCATTGTTGTATACTAGACACAATATGATACAGCTATAGCACGGTGCAACGCGATGGAGCACTGCCATGCCCGCAACCAACAGACGCCTCGCGAGTTCGCCCCTTAGTAAAACGCCGACCACCCAGCAAACAGCGTCGCCAAATTCCCCTCATCCGTCGCCTGCTGTATCAGCTCGTTCACCGTCGCGGCCGTACTCAACGTCTTGCTCAACTTCTTCTCCACAATACTCAGAGCTCGATCAGCCTCGCCCGCCTCCCGTTCCTTCATCCTCGAGCTCGCCTCCTCGGCATTAGCCCCATTCCCGGTCATCCCCTGCGCAGCATCCTGCATCCGCTTCGCCCGCAACGGTGACACTGTCCAATTGTACAGCGGATCGTAGCGCAAGACGTTGAGGAGCGTCATGATGCTGTCCTTGTCCTCACGCAAGGCGTCCATGGTGAACTCGCAGCAGCGCCTGAAGACGCCCTCGGTTTTCGTGATCCCCATGGCGTCTACGATATCCCGCGAGAGTCGGAAAGGCACCTTCTCAGGCACTGGCAGCACTTTGCCGGCCTCGAAAGCGACACCGAGATCGATGTGGACAGCTTCTCCCGTCTTCTCGTCGAGCAGGATGTTCTGACAGTGCCGGTCGCCAAGTCCCAAGACGTGGCCGAGGATGGAGATGGCAGCCGTAGTCCGCGTATAGGCCGTCCGCTTCTCGAACCACTCGTCTGGGTCATCGAATCGCTCGAAGAAGAAGTGCCGCATCACAGGCGGCATCTGCTCACAGATCTTGCGGAATTCCTTCACGCGCGTTTCCTTCGGGTCATGCTCCACAGCTCTGATCTTCGTTGAGGCATCACCGGGTTTCATGGACTTCGGATGGTACTTTGCATGGGCGGGTCGCAGCCACTCGCCAATGGGGATGGAATTAGGCACCCAATCCATGATGCCGGATTTGGTGGTGAGCGGTATCACCTTGTACGTGCGGACCTGTAGGTTGCGCTGCCGTGTGGCCTTGTGGCTGCGTAGCATCTTGCTCACTTCCTCGAATACCTGCTCCATGATCGCATCTTGCCGCAGATCGTCATCTTTGGTACCCTTGAATAGCTGCTTGTACGCCTTGCCATCGCTAGCCAAGGCCGTGAGGACTTTTGGGTGGCTCAGGCCGCCCATGATGCTCATTGTTGACGCAAAGCTCTGCACTTCTGGAACATCGCTGTAGTTGCCGTCGGCTCGTAACGGTGCGCTAATGGTGGCGGGGGGTACGTGTAGACTGCGTATCCGCCCGATCAATGCCTCCGCGGGGCGGAACTGCTTCACACTCACCCTCATCTTCTGACTCTCGACTAACGAAACTACTGAGCTATACGCAAAGTCGTCATAAGCGTTGTCGGCCTGGAAGACTCGGGTGACCAGATCCACTTTCTGAGGATTGGCATGCAAAGCACTTCTAATGCTGCTTGCTGCCTCGTAGCGTGAGCGCGCTGCATTGTCGCCACTGGTTTGTGGCTTCCGGGTTGCGGAGAACAGATGATGCAGACTGTGATGAGGGTGGTCGGCGCAGATCCGTTGCATGAGCTTCTTCAACAGCGTCTGGAAGTCGGACTTGTCGTTCTCGAGTCGTGACATGAGCTGGTTATTCAGTACGACGAACTTCCAACTCGGCACGGCGCCCAGATGCTTGTTGACGATCGCCTTTGCTGCGCCGGAGCCGCAGCTCTCTAGCCACATGGCAAAGAAGCGAAGAACGCAAATGTCGTGATCGTCCGAAGCATGCAGTGCCAGTAGATAGTTCTGCAAGCTTTGTTGCAGGAAGTCGTCTCTGGCCTTCTTCAGGCGTTGGTATTCGGCATCGTCAATCTCGAACCATTGCCTCGCTTTGTTGACCTCTTTCCGATCAACGATACCTTTGCGCGACTTCTTAGCCATGTCATCCAGCTCCTCGACATCGGCCAGCTTCTTCTCGCGTAACTTGGTGATGCGATTGAAATCCTCGGTGTTCCCGGGATGCTGCAGCTGTCGGTCACAAAATGAAGCAAACTCGTAGAAGACCTTGCCGGCTTCTTGACCCTCATTGCGGTTCTTCAAGTGCTTGATGGCCGGTCGGAGGCAGCGGTCAAGGATCTCGTCGGGCTTCTCCAGCCGGGCGTCTGCAAGTTGACGAGCAAGACTGGCTAGCAGACCAGATTCGCCTATCGGTAGGTCCTGTCGCTCGCCATCACCGGTGCTCATGATGGATCGCAGCATCTTGACGGAAGCTGCGGCTTCACCAGTCTCCCACAACACTGCTGCCGTTTCTTGCATGGAGGCAGCGCTGAAGTTGATACCAGTGGACTCTTTCGCGTCCTTCAGCAGCAGACTCAGCTGCGTTGCCGCCGAAAGTGCTTCTTGTAGGTTGCCATTGTTCCGGGCGAGCTGCGCCACGCTGAGCAGACATTCGACTTCAATTACTCTGCACGATCTGAGGCTGACATGCATCTCTTTCAGCAACCCAGCATTCTGGGACAGTACGCTAAACAGCAATGAGCGATCCGAAGCAATCTCCGCAGCATCTTCAGGACGAATTTCCTGCATGTCGAGTTGGCGGTTCTGCATGATCAACCATTGAGACCTCATAAGGGTCTCAGTAGAGCTGTTCACGATGTTGCTTGCTTCAGTAAGCGATGCCAAGGCATTGCACCAAGCAGAAGAGGGCAGGCCAGCCGTGTTCGACGAGATTTCGCAGCGCATGTGACCAAGTACGAGCGAACGCAATTTGCTGCCTGCATCATCAGCACTCACGGCACGGCTCAAGTGCTGGAAAGCGGAGAAGCGTGTGGCCGCTGCCGTTGACGCAGTCTCTGGCGAAGCCATGTCCCATTGCTGCAGCTTTCGCGCGGTGTTCAACATTTCGTCGACCGAGCTTGCGGAATCAGCCATTGGACCGGAGACCAGGGCGTACTCGAGGCTGTGGAGGTTAAGAGCGGAGAGTGATCGCATCATGCCATGTGCATCGGACTGAGGCGCATGGTGAGAGAGCCGCATTGCACTGTCCATGCGCGCTGAACGAAACATGAGACTCTTGATCCCGTCATTCTCGTAGTCCAGCCTGCCGAGGATAGAATCGAGCGAAGCGGGCTGCTGCACGCCATAGAAGGAGTCTGGCTCATCCACCTGCGTGAATATGGATAACAGCAGCTCGTCTGGCACATCGACAGCCGGCAGCTGGGAGAGCGAAGCTCGGCTTGACGCTCGTCTAGGGGCCTGTACTACCGATGTTGACGACTCGGCGAACAGTAGCGCAGCGCTTGGCATACGGCACCGAGCCGAAGCATCAGCAGCAAGCATGAAGTCCACCTCGAACCATCTCACCCTATCAGCTCTGGTCGCTTCGCCGGGCCACGGCTGGCTTCGAAGGTACAACATTAGACCCAGCAGCAACCGCCTTCGTGCGTCCAGTGTCGGGCGGCGATCTGCCAGATGCTTGGAGATGGCGTTGGACAGTTCCTGGCGCAAAATAGGCTCTCGATCGACTTCGCCGGTGAGGATGATGTGTGCTATGCACGGCAGCAGATCAGTGGCCAGGCGGGGGGAGTCTCGTAACAGTGCTGGGAGCGATGACAAGATGGGCATCTCAGAAGCCCACTTGCACAAAGCTATTGCAAGGTCTTGAACCCATAGCTCGTCCACGATCGAGGGCGCTAGATCAAGCGCTTTGCGGAGATGCTGTCGGTCGATCTTGCCGTGATCTCGCTCAGTTATCATATGTGGCTCGTAGCCGTACGTCCCTTCGCTCACTGCAGGGATGAGGCTGATGGGCAACATTTGCTCGAACGCAAGGGCGTCTGCAGGGTCCTTGAAGCTGTACAGGATGGTCCGGAGGGTCCAGTCGGCAAGACCTGTCTCGGAGCGGTTTGGCGAGAGCATAAGCTCTGTCAGTTGGCGCGCAATCTTGGCCTGAGATCTTGCCACGCCGGTGTACGGCTTCCCGTCGGGCGCGAATAGTCGATCCATTCCATCTCGTGTGGGCGACGGTCTCAAGCCTGCTGAAGCATAGGCTCGGCCGATCACATCTGCCGCCCATACAAGGAACCCGTCGTCCAGCGTGGACCACTTGACAAAGTGCCATAGACTGTCAGCATACGTGATGCAAGTGCCGTCCCGGTCCATGCAATTCTCATCCGCGGAAACTGGAACCCCAAAGTCTTTGGCGATGAGTGTCAGGGCCTCCTCGCGGTGAGCTTTTGATATGATAGCCTCACCCAGACTTTGCTGCTCCAGCAAGATCATGAGGAGCGTACTCTCCGCGGTACCTTTCCGTGCATTGCCCGGAAGTCGCACAGCACCAAGTGCAGTCGCGAGAGCACTATGTTGGCCGCCGTCCTTTGCACCGTTTGACGATTGGAATTTGCGCAGGTACCTCACCAGCCAGCTTTGAAACGCCTCCATCTTGTACACTGTCTGCTGATGCTGCGTTTCTTGCGTGGTGCTTTCTTGCTTGGCGGACGAATGAGCCTGCATCTGCAGGACCATGACGCAAATGGTGCCAATAGTGAACACAGCATTTTCTGCTTTCAGATACGGCTGGCCGTGCTGGAGGAGATACTGCAGTATCCCAATTGCATCGTCTGCGCATTGGCTCTCACTCAGAAAAGGCCTGATCGAGTGCACGAGCATCTCCAAGGGATAACCAGAAAGTGCTACATGTCCCGCCATACATATCATGATCCTCAGCTTACGGAGCATGAGACACATGTGCAGCGGTCCAAGAGCCTGGTCGGTCGCATCGAGTAGCATGCGGGCAGCCAGCGCAAAGGAGGAAGCGTCCCATGGCTGCGACGCATCGCGTGGCGCTCTTCTGCACAATCGGTCGATCTGATGAGGCAAGTATTTGGACTTGAAGGACGGCTGTTGGCTGGCCGGTAATGCACGAGTCGATTGGCTGTAATTCTTCGTCTCCGCAAGAGCCTTCGCGGCATCAGAGTACACAGCGCTCTTCTCGAGCCACACGTCTTTCATGTCGTCCTGCTGCATCGCCAGGTAGAAATGGCCCATGATGGCGGCGAAATCTCTCGTTGCAAGCGTGCTGAGCTCTGCCTTCCCGCCAACGAGCTCACGGATCCGTCTTTCGCAGACTGCGCCTTCCGAGCCGGGCGATGCAGAGACGTCAGCAGAGATGGCGTACGCCAAAGTCTGGGCGAAGGAGCGTCTCACTGCCTCTCTCTCTGAAATTTTCACCGCTTGGCTGACGACGTGCATGCTGTCGTCTTTGCCTCGCCTGAGGAGCTGCGCTATGATCTCTCCCCGATTGCGCCCAATGAGATGATCGAGCGACGCAAATTGGAATGCCGCGTATGGTAGACCAGTGAGGGTATGATGCTCGAGCCAGGTGTGTAGCAGTTGGGGCGCGAAGAGCCGAAAGAGCTCTTGAGCAGAAGTGAAGCCCAGCGTGTTGGAAAGTTCTTGGACGCAGCGCGCCGCATGTTCCGCGGCTTCTTTGACTTGACCTGCCGTCTCGAAGATGTAGTACACGCTTTGCCTGAGCAAGGAGTGCCAGGCAGATGCCAGGCGTGCGAGAAATCTTAGTCGCATCGCCATTCCTTCAAGCCAGTCGATATCCGCAGGCAGACTGGCTTGGAGGTCGTCGAAGATCTGGTCGTGGGCCGACAGCACAAACAATCCGAAGATGCTCGAGATTTGGTCGGTCAAGAAGTACTGCACCCTGATGCTCCGGACTTGCACAAGCTTGAAAAGACTGGTTCGAGCTGACTGCACGTCGCTGCTCCGTCCGTAGTCCGCATCGATCTTGCAGAGCGACAGCAACAGCGCGCCTAGGTTGTGTTGAACATTCACCGAGAGTACACCACCTGCGAGCGTCCTAACGTACCAGTCGTACATGTCGATTCCAAGGTCGAAGAGGTTCTGGTTGCTGGGGTCCGTCACTGTTGGCAACAGACTCGACACCAAGGCGATCATTGTGCCTTGCGCTACCTCCGACCGCTCATATGTGTAGGCGGCAAGTACCTTCTCGGTGCAATACTCCAGCAAGCGTTCTGCGTCTGCTACGCTGAGGTGCAAGCCTAGCGTGGGCAGTGCCGCCAACGTTCGGCGGCTGGCAACAAGATCACTCACTGGCAGGGACATGATGTAATTGGTGATCAGTGAGGATGGATGGGTGCCTTGACCACTCGGTGGCTTTCGGGCCTCCTCCAATGTCGCTACCGTGAAAACGTACAAGCCAAAGTTCGCCCGGAGCGATTCGACCGAGAAGGCGACATTAGAGTCGTTGCTGGCTTCGTCGCTGCTGGCAGCAGTCTTGCCACGTCTGCTGTCTTGCGAGTCGAAGTTGTCGTCCATGTCCATGCCGTCGTCTCCATCCATGCCGCCGAAGTCCCTGGCGCGTTGTCGTGCAGAGAGAACGCTCGAAATGTGGCGGCATATCAGATGCTCGGAGACGGAGGGGACGTAGACGCTCGGGTCACCTCGAGCCTGGTCATACACCCTGACTTGATCAGAGGCCACCAGGAGCATCACGTCGACATGCGATTCACTGCATTTGGAGCCGCCGGCGAACTTCGAGACAGAAGTGAGCAGTTCGTCTATCTGACGTTGCATCTGTGCTTGCCTGTGGGCGTCACGGAAGGTGCTACGGTATGCTATCGAGCTCAAGCCGCAGCAAACATGGCATAGGTAACCGAACATATCGGAGCTAAGGCTCGTAGGGCGCTCGCGTTGGCACTCGTTCCAGGCCTCCAGGGTCTTGTGCAGCTCCGGGATGAGTTGATTGAGCAGGAGAGTTTCGCATGACAGCCTGCCGCTGGACGAACTGGTCGCAGGAACAGGCGCGGACGATTGAAGCTTTGGGTGAGTAATGATGCTGTTCTCCGGTAGCAGTAGTAGATATGACATTAGTGCTCCTTGGTTTCGACAAGTGACGAGGGCCTGGGCAACGCCGTTCCACAGTGGCAATGGCTCTTGCAAACTGGGCGGAGTCTGGTGGTCCAAGCAACTGTTGATCAGGTCTATAACGTCCGTCGGCCGAGATTGACGGTACAAGGCAGCATGGCCCTTGTCCTCAAACAAGCTGGCCGCATAGCGACGACAGAGCCATGCTAGTGTGCCTTCAGCCAGCGCTACCGTCTTGCCGGGGCTGACTTGCTGCGAGGTCCTCTGCATTGTACGTAACAGATGCAATGAGGAGTCCGCAAAGACAGAAGGCCCGCTTAGCTCCATGGAGGTCGTGATATCCTGGAGAAGCTCCACCACGCTGGCCTGTACTACCAAATGCAGCCGAAGCAGGATGTCAAGCAGGTGGCATGTAGCTCGGCATGTAGAAGCATTGTTCAAGGATCGGCATCCCAGCTGCCATGCAGATGCCCATCTCGATGTCAGGGCATCATCAGTCGACGTCGGTTGCGAAGCGCACGATGCCAGAGCAAGCAGGGCCCATGCAGCAACGTTCGCGTTCTCGTCACTGCAGCTAGGGAGTATTCGGTCGATGGTCCGGAAGAGCTGCCGTGCGGAATATGGTCTCTGTTGTGCTACGAATGCAACCACCTGCAAGCTGCCGATTCTTGAAGTGATGGTGCCGGAGACTGTAGCACTCAGTACATCTTCATAGTTGTTTGCCAGGCGTTGACGCTTCCGCGGTCTCTGCTGAACATCATCCTCGTCACCCTCTTCTTCCTCACCGGATGATGCTCCGTCCTCCACGTATCCACGAAGAAGTGTATCAAGAGTGGCGAGCACGCCAACAAGCGCCCAGTTGTGTTCCGCCCGGAGATTGGAAGGTTTCAACTCCAGTACTGCTGACTTTATTGGCGAGTCTCCAGAATGCAATTTCGTATGCGGTGCAAGCCTGAGTTCGTCAACTTGCAACTGCTCTCCTTCTTTACGCTTGCCATACTCGTTCCGCAAAGTCACCGCAAGCGCGGAAAGTTCGGTGCGTAGAGTCAGCGCCTGCTCGTGCTGCATCAAATGTGTTATGTACGGCTGTAAGTACAACAAAGTGACGAGCATCTCGTCTTTGAGGCTAGTGGACCTTGTCGGTGGCCAGAAGTGCCGGACCAACCATATTAGTTGGCTGGTTGCTTTCTTCACCAGCGCCAGATCATCTGTACGTGCCCAGATTAATACATGATTGATCGTGGCAAAAGCGTTTTGGTGACTGTTGCCAGCTACCGGGTGTGTTTTGAGGAAGTCAACAAGCGCCCAGAGCGTGGTGTCGGCTTGGCTTGAAAGTGGAGCATTTGGCGCTGCGGTCAGAAGAGACAAACATGCGACCAATTCGTCCGAGACCTGCTTTGTCACAGTACGGGCCGTTTGCGAATCGTGGGCGGAGTCGCCAAGTTGAGACCGAGAAGACCGAGAATCGATACTGTGGGTCACTCCAATCCGGGATGTCCGTTCCGCACCGGACCTCGCGTCGCCGCCGTTGATACTCCTTTCGGCATCCTGGATGGTACGCAGGCAGAACAGCACGGATCGTTCCCATTCTGCTCTCGACTGGTGCTCCAGGTGCGGCTGATAGCTGAAGGCTGCTTTCAAGCATTTGGCGTAGTCGAGCGCGAGTGGCACGCATATGCCTCCGCCAGACCGTGGTAGCGTATCAGTGACATGATCGACGACTGCTCTCAGCGTCCTCAAACTGATACTCCGGACGCCAAGCTCGACGGCGAGGCGTAATGCCACGGCTGCATCGGAAAGCCGGGTGTCTGCGGCGGACTGGGTGCTTGATGTCTTTGCATTGAGCCAAGTCGACCGCTCCGAGAGAATGGCGGCGAAGAGCTGCTTGTAGATCGAGTCGAAGGAGTCATCGTCAAGGGCCGTGGCGCCGGGGTTCTGCAGGTTGTAACGGAGCACATGCTTCAGGTTATCGAAACCCTCTTTGCGGTCCTTGATCAGCGGTTTTTGGATCTGCTCGAGGGCTGCCTGCAGTGTCAGCTGGCCGCTCATGTCTGCCTAAGATCCAGCTCATAGACGAGTAGCGACCGATGGTGGTGCATGGTCGTTGGAAAGGAGATACGGCGGCAGGAGATGAGAAGTCTAGCAATGTTTCTTCCTCACACTGGAACAAACGACGTTGTTCCACACGGACCCAAGCAAGTCTCGCAGTGCGCTCGCTTCTGCAGGTGTTTTGAGGCAGGTGACTGTGTTTGTGTTGGCGAAGTTGAAGGTGAAAGTGAGGGTGAAGACGGCTACTCCCGCCGTACGCGCCTAACGCGTTTCGACTTCAACCTCATTGAATGTTTCTACATTGCATCTCATGCGTGAAGGTCACTTCACTCCCGCCCGGCAACACCATATCTGGCACACTACTGGGCCTGCGATATTGCACCTTCGTGGCACCACACCGGGCGCACCACCATCATGGAGCACGAAACGCCCATATACCGACTGCAAAGCCTGCAGCGAGACCTCATCGCATTCTCCGAGTCACGTCTCACGAACGTCGCCAGGCTCTCCGCTGAGCTTGATGCGAGTGTGCAGGATCTGAGGAAGCTTTTGGACAGGAAGGGGAAGAATGAAAAGAGTAGACAGCAGCTCGTCCCGGCGACTACGACGCAGCCGGACACGCTCAAAATCGAGGACGTGGAGTACAGGGTGAACAGTGATTTCCGGCAATCGGCGCTCGCGGTCGCAGACGAGCTCAATCTCGATGAGTTGGACGCCGCAAAACTGTGCGTTGATGTCTCGCCGGACGATGTGAGCCAAGCTGGGACTACTCTTGCGCTTAGAGCGGTATTACATTTCCACGATCACCGGCGCACCCTCCTGGAATGTCTGCGCCTGATATTACAACAGTACAATGATGCTCTCACTGCAGACGACGATGGATTGATGAGTATCTTCCAGGGTCCGGTAGATGTCATTATGAAGGCGCAGAACGGTCCACCAGATGCGGGCTCGGGGTTTTGGAACCGGTGTGTCGATGGCCTGACGGACGTGGAAAGATTCTTCAAAAGCATGAGCGATCGTCAGCAAACCATGATCATGACGGGCCAGGTTCCGGTTGGCGACGCGGCGGACGCTCTTCAGGCCCAGCAGCTGTTACTCACCCGACAACACGAGTCTTTGGTAGCCGTATTGGTCTGTCTGCTCAACGGCAGATATGCCATTGAGCAACCGGGATACCGCTCGTTCATCAGCAAGGCCGCGACTTTTGGCGGCTCTCTCGATTTTGCGATGCACTACGTGCCTGCCCTCATTGCGAGCGCGGCACGGCTGGGCTCGAACGAGAACACGCAGTCAGAGACTTCGCATAGTCTGCATAAACTTTTTGAGGCGGGACCGGCACAGCAGCAGTGGAAACTGCCACAGCTCAAAGCGGTTGCGATTGTTACATGGCTTGCAGAATATAGTCGGCGCTACGATGACCCAACTGCTGACCCGCAAATTCGCGTCGCTGATCGTCAAAAGGCGGAGCTGAGCAGGTCTGACCTCTTCATGCAAGCTGTCAAGGACAAGGCATTCCACTTTCTACTGGCTGTCTGCAAATGGCTGAAGCCGGAAGTATGGCACGACCCTGCGAAGCTTGGCCTGGTCGACTTCCTCCTTTCCGATGCCAGTATCATCCCGGCAGAGGCGTCGCAGCCCGCGAGAGAGTTCGTCACACTTTCCATGCGCGAATTTCAAGGATTCACAGATGCGCTCGTGTCGAACATGCCAGACATTGTTCGTCGCCTGAAGTCTGAGGAAGATGACCAGCGGCGCCTCAACTTCTCTTCGCCACCTACCGAAGTGACCCGCTATGAGCCAGATCTGGAACGCTTCATTGTCATCATGTCGTACGCTTACCAGGACGACCCGGAAACTTCACAAGACTTCTGGTCGGACAGGGACAGCAACTTGCATGGCTTCCTGCGTTGGGTATCACAGCGCTTGCCGACTCCTCGAGTGGCTGCGTTTTGTGAGCTCCTCACATCTATCTCAAGCGATCAGAAAGCGGCCAATCAGGCTCACCGCTTCCTGCTTGAGGATACGGCCGTGGTGTCGGGGAAGCTACGGAAGACATACAGCGTCAGCTGGACGCAGATCTTCGCCGAACTGGATACCTACGCATCATCATTGAGGAGTAAACCCACCGCGCCGCAAACAGCCACTCAGGACGGCTTCAGCCCTGGAAGGGAGTACATCGAGGGCGTGGAGACTGGCATAATGTTGGAAGCATATCTGCGCTTGGCTTCTCACATCTGCCGGGTCAGTCCGGAAGCGCGCAACTGGCTTCTCCGAGAGCAGACCTTTCACCTCGGCGAAATCATGTTCCAGCTGGCTTCGAGCGGTATAGAAGGGCGGATACAGGCATCTTGTTTCAACCTCCTCTCCGCTATGTTGACCGAGAAGGTGACGGAGGTCAACGATGGCATGTGGGTGATGCTTGATAACTGGATCGCAGCTGGCGGGCCTGCCGGCTCCACCGCGGCAAGGCAAGCGGTCCCCGGAAGGGCTACAACATCAGAGAAGCACTACCTGCAGCGCTTCAATGAGAGGCCGGAGACCGCGACGGCCTTCGTCGCTCTTTTGAACGCACTTATCAACCCATCCTCGGTTCAGGTGGGTGGCACGCTCGACGCACTACCCTTCCCAGAGAGCCTCGGCGCACCATCTCGCAATGCTGGAGTAGAGGCATATGTCGACTTCGCCGTTGGTACCGCCTTCCGCCACACAGCCGACCATTCGCGACTCGGTATAGATTCTACCGAGACCAACGTCTTGCGCTACACATGCCTTGAGTTCGTCTTCCGGTCGCTGACAACTTTCAACGAGGATCTGCTGTTGCTTGCGAACGCTACAAACATCGCAGTAGACTCCGCGATCAAAGTCTCGTCGCTGGCTACCTATGCTCGTCTGCACCCTTTCGCTCGGGTTATGGAATGGCTGTTCAACAGTAACGTCATCACGGCGCTGTGCGCTACCGTGCAGCAAAATGCTGATATGCTGAATGGACTCGACTTTGGCTCTCCGCAGGTACAGGCAACGCTGAAGGGCGTGCAAGTCATGAACCTCGCTATGAGGCTCCAAGCAACGTACTTCGACGTCGTTCGGCCAATAGTCAAGACACAGTCGGGATCCCGGGCACCGCCAGTGGCCAACGCTGCGCTTGCCTCATTCGACGATGTCGTTCTGAGCCAACTCGGAGTGGTGGTGGACATTACTGGTTTTGCGGCCAGCAACCACGCCGAGTTGAGCCTGGAGTCTTTAAGCTTGCTGCACAAGCTCGCAGCGTCACGCAAATTGTCCGACGCTGCTGAGCCTGGCTCGCGCGCCGGTAACCGTTTGATTGGAGCGTTGGCCTATACGAGCGATGCTATTGCAAGCGAGCTGGTGTCGATGTTCGAAGTGGACGAGTTTGAAATAGAGATCGGCGAGCCACCTCTGAAGTTGGTGAAAGCACAAGCTGTGTTGGACATGCTCAATAGCAGCCTGGATGCCTCCCTCACCCGGCCAACCGTAGCTCATTGCTTACTGGGCTTCTCCTGTGGCGAACGCACCGTGAATACTGCTTCTGACAGCGCTTTCGCCCAGTCCAGATCGCTGTTCCACGCTATCGCTGCGTGCAGCGCAACACTCCCCATGGCGGTCGGATCCAGCAATCTATCATGGCTCCTTGGTGTCAAGCGTGGTTGTCAAGACATCGTCAACAAGCTTGCACTATCACCGCTGACGGCGAACTCGGTCCGGCCGGAGATACTGTCCATGGACCTTGTGGAAGCACTATCGAAGAGTCAGATTCCGGTGACCTTCAGTTCTCTATGGGACCTGCGAGAATGTACGGATCCGGAAACTCTCCTTGAGTCGTCGGCCGTGGCTATTCGGGATTTCTTGAAGTCTCGTGAGCTATTCTTCGAATACGCCGCGCTTCAGCTCAGGATCGCCGCCGAGCAACGAACTTTCTCTGTTCAAGAGTCTACCATGAGCACCTTGCAGGGCGTCATACGCCTCACGACTGGTGAGCAAGAGCCGACCATGTCCATAATTGAACTCTTTGACTTCCTGGACCTCGAAACGGCACCGGCACTGGAGGTGACACAGAGGATGCTCTCTGGTGTTGATCTGTCCGTCTGCGTCAAGGACGACCTCGACATCACGACGGCATACGATCTGAAGTTGGCTGAGGAGCTCCTTGTCCTCCGGAAGCAGGAGATCATCAGTACGGGTCAGCTAAGGGATGTGGGCGACGAGCAACAGCTGGATGACGAGATCAGGGCGACATTGGCTTCTCTTCTAAGCCAAAACAACTTCCGGGCCGTTCAGGCCGCTCGCGTAACCGCATTGGAGGCATGGACAGAATTGTTCTCGCTGATGATGACTTCCGGTGGACTTGAGGACGCCGAACAAACGGCGCTGGCACTGCTGGGGCTGCAGACCATTCTCGGGAAGTTCGAGAAGTCGCTGTCAAATGGTCTCGATGCGGCGGCGCTTCTGGGTAAGCTCACCCTGGCGCTTGTCCGGTCAGCTACGCCAGCAATGGGCCGGCCGGGACAACAAATTACAAACACCGCTCATGAAAGGCTGCTCTCCGCCTTCCGTGTCTCACTCAAGGCCATCACGGAAAGCAGTACCGGTCTGGGCTTGCGCGATGTCTGCTACAGGACTTGCATTGCCGTGACGACTGCCATGCCGCTCAAGGTCGCCAGTGGCAAACCCTCTCCGTCGCCTCATGCCAGACAACTCCTGCAGCTCGTGCATCACGCGGGCGACCGGCTTCTAGTCGTCAGCACCGAGGACGCCTTCTCCGGACGCGGGTCAACGCGGGTATCCGCCGTCATGTTCCTCGATGCACTCATGGCGCTCTCACAAGCGTCAGCCGTCAATGCCGCGATGCTGAAAGCGCTGTCCAAACTCAACTTCGTGCCCGTGCTGATCGATACCAGCATCGGCAGCGTGGCATCTTCATTCCAGTCGCAGAACGAGGAACTACGGACGACTCTCGCGTACTTCCATACCGCGCTATCCCTTCTGCTCCGCATCTGTAGCACGGCAGACGGCACACAGCTGGTGCTAAACAGCGGCTTCTTCTCCGCCATCACCGATAGCAGGCTGTTCAGCACAGATCCGGACATCGGGCTGGACATCGACAATGCTGCTGCTCTGCGGGAGTTCTACAAGCTCTTGTCGGCTATACTGCGGGTGGTCACTGCTACGGTCGTGTCGAGAGGCGCCAGCAACGCGGCGACGTTGCAGCAGGCGAAGTGCTTCTTGCAGCAGAACAGATTCAGTATCATGGCTATCTTCAAGCGAACAAGCGCCGTGCAGAAGACTTCTGGTCCACCGGAGAGGGAGGCGTTGAGTGTTGCGGAGGAGACCACTCGGCTCATGCTTGTGACGGGGTTCTTGGAGGTAAGTGCGATTGCGACGCCACTGGATGACGCAGAGCTGACGTTGCAGTAGGACGATGAGTCGGCTCAACATCGTGCCATGAAGACGAACGGCTTCACATGATGAAGGGAGGGAAAGCGAGACAGTCTGTCACTGCATAGCGATGCACTGCATAGCGTTGCGACCCTGGGTGCATTGGAGGTCACGATTGAACTACTAATGACTAGCTTCGAAGGACAACATACAGTGGACCGGTTTGTCTTTGCGCACCTGGAGGCATGTGTATCCAATGCCCTGTAGGATATAATCGTAACCTGTGGCTCCGAATAGTAGCTTCGATATCGCGAGCTTCGCGACAAAATTGTGGTGAGGCCCCGAACATCCACCTGTGTAGCATATCCGCCCGTGCTTGTATATCGGAAGCCTGACACCCAAACCGCCTGGAGCTTCCGCCCTTCTGCCGGCCCTTCTCCGCGAGTAACTGTCCCACCTCCCCCAGCCGTGTTATAGCGGGACTCTCTTTTCCGCTCGCTCCAATAGGCAGCCCAGCTTCACATTATCCTCCACTTGACGTATCGCTCGATGCCCGTGTGAGACGAAGAAAGAAGCGTCTTGAACTCCTCCTTCGCTCCCTCTTCGCCGGGCAGCATTTTGATTCGGAGGGGCCACTTCTCGATGATGGTATGAGACTCCTTCACAGTCATCTGGAGGAAGGCCGGGAACAAATCGAACCTGTGCTCTTGCATGTACCTGTTTCCCAGTCAGCATCTCGAGCAACGGAGACTTACGAGGGGAAAGGTGCCTTACATGCCAAAGTACTTGTCAACATCGCGGACAAGCCCGCTCGCGTCCATCATCATGACCATCTGCGTGTGTACACGCGCGGCAAAGTTGCCGCCGAGCATCTCCGCCGGCGACAACATTGGCATGTATTGCATCGCGCGCTTGAGCTTGGATTCCGCGACCTTCTTGTGTTCCTTCTCCGATGCCATTTCCGGGACGGCGTTCATGAAGAGAGTCAGCATTGCTGCATGTGGGTTCACGCTCAGCGGCTATGAAAGCGGTCCGAGAAGGTCGAGCGTCTTGGCGATGCCCAGGTAGGCACCATCCACGATGTTGGAAACCTGTTGTCTGGTCAGGATCGATATGTCAATATCCCATGGGGTGACTCACCTCGATGCGTGCGAAGGTGCCGTTCGGCAGATGGTGTGGCAGGCTGGCCGCGTCCACGTTGAAAAGGGAGAAGGTGCAGGGGTGCGCTTCGAGGGAATCGTGAAACTTGGAGAAGAGCTGCTTGAGATACACCGTGAGTTTGCCGTAGAGGTCATTCGTCGCAAGCCCCGAGTTCGTCTTGAGCACCTCACACCAGTCCCAGCCATCAAGAGGGTCGGCAGGGTCCATCATAGGCCATGCAGCGGTCTGGAAGAGCGTTCTGGGAACAACATCAGCGGCGTGCAACCAAACAAGAGTTCGCATGACGAACGGGTTGGGAGTGTTGAACGCTTCCGTTGAGTTTCCGTAGGGAAGCAGTATGCCGTCCGCTCGGAACTTTTCCTTGCACAAACGGTGTGGCGGCAGCTGCGCGAGGTAGCTACGATCGATGTGATCTCTGCGCACCATGGTCACAGCGGTCCGGGTATGCCAAGCGACCGCTTCCGTGACGCCGGTCGGTACTTGAAGGTAGCATAACAGTGCGCTCCATTGCTCCTTTAACAAAGTGAGGCGGATGGTGCTGTTGCTGAATTTCCACGTCTTCCTCTGAAGTGATCCGCCGGCCTTACCCACGATCTTCTGTACCACGTCGTCGATTAGTGGGTGGACTTTGGCTTCCAGCAAATCCAGGTTCTTTTGCCTGATCATCGACGAGAACCAAGTGTGAAGCATGCAGTCCATCGT
>NAJQ01000108.1:0-55611 GCA_005059865.1 Friedmanniomyces simplex
AGGGCGGAGACGCGGATATGTAAGATCTACGATTCGCCTTGTTTGCCGGAGAGCGATTGCATGTTCGCAATTACGGAGGAGGGGATTACGGATCCGAGTCCGAAGGATATGGAGAAGGACTGAGGAGTCCAGCGGCGAAGAGAATGAGATGGCTGATGCGTGAATATGGTACGCTGTTCTTGGGCTTGCGTGAGTTATGTAGATAGCGATGGCGCTCTGGTGTTTCAAGGGCGGAAAGCGTCATGAGGAGATTCGGATCCGATGTACAACGAAGATATTATGCTTGCATGCTTCACGCAAGATACCGTAGCTGTTCCGCGAAGACGTTTGTTCGTGAAGACTCCATGTCGTTCGAACCACCTCGCCGTCTGCATGCCTTAGGCAGCACTGCTCGAGCTTCGCGCTCCGCGTCTCATGAGCTCCATCTTTTGTTTGTGCCAGTCGACACATACACACCAACAGCGAGCGCATCGCCTTGCTTTCCAGGTCTCGACTGTCGTTGCGCGAAGATGGCTCAACCACCAGTCCTGTACCGGGAGCCCCGCCTCACGCCCACCCCCGCCTCGCCCTCCCACATCCTCAACGTCGACACCGCTGGCGGCTCCTTCCTCCGCCAGTCCCTCACCCGCGCCGGTAGCAAACGCCCCTTCGACGACATCAGCGGCAACGACGAAGACAGCTACGCACGCAAGCACCTCGCAACCGAGGGCTCCGTCTTCTTCCGCTCCAAAGCCCGCTCTCCGCGCAACTTCCTCTGGCGCATTCTGGACGACCGGAAAGTCCTGGAGATCCAGGCCGTGGATCTGGTGAAAGATCGCGGACACGAGAACACGGATGGCTGGCTGACGTTCCGGGTCGCGATCAAAGATGGGATACTGGAGCATGGAGTGCAGTTCGCCGACCCGGCGGATGCGGATGCGCTGGAGTGTTTCGTGCTGACGGAGGGGAAGGAGCTGTTGACTGTGACACTGAAGAGGGATTTACTAACGAGGGCGAGCGTGCCGAGTGAGTTTGATTCGAGTACGTGCGTGAAGAGGTACTCGAGCAGCTTTTTGAGTGTGCGACATGCGTATCGCTTTCATGCGGTCAGCAGTCTGGAGTTGCTTGTGTCGTTGGCCGATGGCGGGCTCGTGCATTTGCGGCGGAAGGCGAATGAGAGTGGTGCGCAGTGGCGGGAGACGTTCTTCAGCGAGGGAGGGTGGAAAGGTACCCTGACGCTCAAGGGTTTCAATCCGTTTGCTGGGAGGCCGACGGTCAGGTACGGGAGTTTGGAGCTGGATCCGACTGCGGTTGCCGATATGGAGGTGAGTCCGGATGAGAAGTTTGTCTGGACTGTGAGTCTGGATCACTGTCTGCGCGCATGGAGCACCGCGACCGGGAAGATGGTGATGAAGCGGGACTTGTCGGACGAGAGTGGTCAGAAAGAAGGTCGGCAGCCGTACACCATGTCTGCGGAGCAAGGCAGGTTGTTGCAAATCGTGACAGTGCCTTCACAGCCAAAGATGCAGGACAACACTGCCGTTAGTAGGCTGGACGAAGGTGACCGGTACTCCATCATCGTTCATTCGACCAAGGATCGCGAATTCAAGTTCTACGACGTCAAGTACGTCCGAACCGCGGACGGTGAAGGGGTGCGCTTGGAGGATTTGGCCTCCGGCTACAAGCTGACACCGCCCGTTGACGAGCTTCTAAATACCAATATCTGGCACCTCGACACTTTCCAGGTGCAGCGTGGCCACGAGTGGACAGACACCCAGCTTTGGATACGCGCCAGGAGCGGTGCGCTATGCAGCACGCTAATTCTCACATTCGATCTGTCCATGCTCGACCGGGACGCCAACGTCCTGGACGCTTGGTCCCACGGCTGGTCAAAGGTGGATGCCGGTCCTACGACGGTCGAGCGACTAAGAGAATGCGCCGACTACCCCGGAGAGTTGGAGATCAGCGCAGAGAGCGCGGTGACGCCGAGCGAGCGGTGGATGCATTTCCTGTTCTATCCCGACCGCTTCAGTGCGGCTTCCCTGGAGACCGCGTTGTTCATCTACCGCAAAGGCCGTGGTCTCTCGGGTACAGCGACTGGTAGGGGCCTGAAGGCATCCGACCAGCCGCTTGAGGAGCGCCTCACATCTGCGACTACATCAAAAGTCATACTTCGCCGGTTGCCGAACGAACAGCCGGATTACCAGCGCTACCGCCAAGACATTCACGCTCAATGGGAAGCTTTCTGGTCCGTCCTCGCGCATTTGCATGGCCGACGCCACGAGTCCGTGGGCTTCGCGTTCGATCACGACGCTCATATGCCATGGAGTGTCTGTGCCGACTTCGTGGCGCCTGTGCGGTCTTGCAGCGCTTTTGAGAGGCGGAGCGCGAATGCTCATCTGCTGTACGGGAACGCTGGCGAGATGATCCATGACCAGATGATGCCCGAGACGTTCGGGGACCGGTTCGATCCACGTGATGAGCCTGAGACGCTCGGTGAGGGCGTGGCTGACAGCCAGCTGTTGGTGGCCGCGCGTGAGCTGCGAAGCACACTGTCTTTCGCCGCGAACGAGAAGCTTCAGGCCGCTGCCCGTCGCGGTGCTTCTCAGTTGCAACACCACGGAACTGTAGAGCGCCGTGCCCTGGCGCTCTTTGAGGAGAGCAGCATGGAGAACGAGATTACCGATGATGCATTCGATGCTCTGGGAGAGGGTCTCGAGGCCTTTGGGGGTATCGGTAGTCTGAAAGACGAGACCTTCTTGGCGCTGCTGGAATGGCTTGATGACCGCACCGAGCTGGCCACAGTGGATAAGGGCTTGGTGTTAGGTCGATACGGTGTCCTCTTCACCGTCGATGTGGCGCGGGAGATGCTGATCCAAGCCGAGGCTATGCTGTTTGACATGATTGCGCTAGTCGTATTCATGGTCGGTGATCTGGAAGAAGGCGAACTGAACGACGACTTTCACGCTGACGTGGTGTATGATGCGGTCACGACGCAGTTGAACCGGACCCAGTTGCTGCTGTGGTTGGCTGGGCATCGGCGGGAGAAGACGACAAAAATTGACGTTGCGCGGCGATCGATGGAGAAAGAGGTCGACATCATAGGAACCGTCACGTTGCTGGAGGACATCTTCATTGGCGACTGGGAGTCATGCGTGCCAAGAGAGCACGCGACCATGCCCCAGCTGCTCACCGTGTGGAGCCGCACTTGGATATGCGGTCCACGGCTCGAGGAAGCGAGTTGGGACGGCACGACTACTCACATCCTCTCACGGTTAGTCAAAGCTAAGGAGGTCGACCTGGCAGTCGAGTTCCTGCGATTCATCGGAAGAGCGACGCACTGGTCAACCTACGTACAAGCTCGCCTACGTGTGATGACCGGCGAGTATGCGCAAGCCAGCCTCGACTTCCGAGAGGCAGCCGATGGCATGGCGGCCGGTGAGATGAACGACACCGCAAACCTCATCCTCGCGCACGAGCTGGATGCCTTCGGCGAGGGCAAGTCGGCGTACTTCCAGCACGTCGCTGCTTTGTTCGAGAAGCTGAAAGTCTACTCCTACGTCGCTGACTTTGCACAACTGGCACTGGATCATACGGAGCAGCTACCCAACTTCTCGCGCTCTATGGCGAGGCTGGACAAGCAGAAGAGTCAGCAGGAGAGCCCTGCTCTCGACCGCATCGATGCGGCGCAAGAAGAGACGAGGCTACTGCGGCTCAAGGAGTCGAGAGACGAGATCCTGAACCGGCTGTTCAACGCTCTGGTGCTGACAGGACGCTTCGGCGAGGCTTGCGCGGCGCTGATGCAGATCGAGGATTCGCCCGTCAAGCGCTCGGGTTTGAAGAAGCTCATCGATGCGTGCGTGAAGCAGGATTGTGTGCCGACGCTTTTGGCCCTGCCGTTCGATAAGGGCATATCGCACGACGTCGACAAGGTGTTGCTGGATATGGCAAAGAAGGATCTCGCTTCTACTGGAATCTCCAACAATACGGCGACACCGTACTACCAGATCCTCTACTCTTTCCGCACTCAGCACTCGGACTTTCGCGGCGCGGCGGAGATCTTGCACGAACACCTCGAGTGGTTGCGCCATGCGCCGGTGCATCGCGCAGCTGCTCAGGATCCGGAGGACGAGAGGGTGCTGCAGTGTTATGTGCTGCTTATCAATACCCTGGCGTGTTGCGGGGAAGAGGACGCTTGGGTTTTGGCGGAGCCTATAGGCGGTGTACATCGGGAGGGCGCGAAGAGAAGATTGGTCACTTTGGCGGATGTGAGGAGAGAGTATACGGAGGAGCTGGATAGGCGGAGCGAGATGTTGCAGGGCAGGTTTCCGGTTGTGGGGGGTGGGGATGAGATGGATGTGCTGTAATTGATGAGCTCGGCGAGTGTTGTAGGAGGTAGCTGGTCGAAAGGATAGTTCATGATACACCCTCGCTTCTCACCATTGAGGACCGGTCAATGTACATTTATGCATCACGTTCGCCTTCTTATAGTGGTCTGCGCAGTCAGCCGCTTGGGTGGCGGCAAAGCTTAATGCGGAACTTTCGTCCGCTGAACCGCCCGAATGATGAACACATGCAATTTGATGAACGACACCTCATGCAACGGGCTTACAATGCTGGAGCCAGATGTGCTTGACACAGTTGAGGCGTGCAGGTCATAGGGTATAAGGATCGCCAGCAATTCGCATCGGGCGACCATTTCCGCCCTCACGGTGTCTAGCCGTCGCGTAAGGGAACCTCAACATCATGGACCAACAACTATCGCTCGCGGAGGCTGCTCTATCATCAACACTCCCCGGTCTAGGACTCAACGACCAAGCATGCAACGAATGCAAGCGCCGTAAAGGACGATGCGACCGGCAATTGCCGGAGTGTGGGCCATGCGCTCGTAACAAGCGGCACTGTTTGTATGAGCGGCACAGCAAGACGCCGCTGACACGCAAGTACTTGACGTCCGTCGAGGAGAGACTGCGGCAGGCGGAGCTGAGGTGGAGGCAGATGGAGCGTCGGGCGCAGGTGGCGGAGGCGAAGTTGGCTGAGAAGGGCGAGAACGTTGTTACGGCGAGACAGTCGCCGGAGCCGCATACGGGTGAAGCAGCGTCTGACCCACACGTAGCGGACGAGAGTTTGCATGAAGGTGTCACTGGGGAGCCGCTCTCGCCAGCGAGTACCAAGCGCTGGCAGCGGGAATTTGCTGCTTCGGCCCAGGTCATTGATACTGCTGGCCCTCGTGCGTTCGCTGAAGCTTCGCACAATGACTGGCAGTACCTCACGAGCGATGCTGGTGCTGGCAATCCCAATGACCCAAGCCCTACTTTTCCCGAGGCTTTCGATAACGATTCCGCTCTGCTCTCGCATGAGCTCGAAGCTCCGCCTACTGAAGCAGATGACTTCAGCTGGGATGAAACCGCTGAGCGGCCGGAGAGCCGACATGAAGAAGCCGACCCTTTCAGCCTCAGCGAGCCAAGCGTCGTGGATGGTATGGCGTCGCTGTCGGTTGAGGACAGCGGCTCAGGCTACCTTGGCGTTGCCTCTGGTGCTGCTATGCTGAGGCTACTGTTGCCAGACGCCGAACACAGGCGGCCATTGAAGCGACCGCCGCGGACTCACCACCACTTCATGAGTGAAGAGCAGCCGGTGGACTTACAAGATCAAGGTTGGGTGCCGACTCCGGTATGGGCTGCAAGGGACATCGCTAGCATTGATCTGGATGCGGCGATCAACTCTTACTTCTCGCTTTATCATGTGTCGTACCCTATCGTGCACGAAGCTTCGTTCCGCGCACAGTACGCTCAAGTGATTGCTCGCCCCGGCGGACGCAGCTGGAACGCTCTTGCGTACATGATTAGCGCCATTGGCCTCTTCACGACGGCGAACGGACCGGTTGCGAAAGACGCGGATCTTTTCGAGGCAGCGAAAGCAAACATTTCCATCGACAGCCTGGAGAGCGGCAGCTTGACATCTGTGCAAGTCCTGGCACTGATGTCGAACTACCTGCAGAAGCGCAACAAGCCGAACAGCGGCTACAATTATCTCGGGCTTGCATTGCACATGGCGATGGGTCTTGGGTTGCACAAGGAGTTCCACAACTGGCGTATTGCTCCACTGTCAATGGAGATAAGGTAAGACTGAAGGATGCAACCTTCGAGGGAGACACTGAAGGCTAATCGAATGTGATCAGACGCCGCGTTTGGTGGTGCCTGCAGGTCTTTGCCGTCGGCGCCACAATAACCTTTGGACGTCCAATGTCCTGGCCAACGTACGGGATTGAGGTCGCACTTCCCTTGAACATAGATGACCGAGATCTCACGAACGTATCCGTGTCACTGCCGCCTCCGAGACCTGGCATCACGACGTACTCATCGGTCTCGGTACAAGCTCGCTTCCATCTTGCAACGAACGACATATTCTCACGGGTCATCTCGATCAACTTCCCAGGTGCAGCCGAGCTCATAAGCCTGGATGACCAGCGCATAGAACCATGGCGCGTCGCTTGGTTATCTGCTGAGACCGACATTCCGGCGAAATTCATGCTCGCCCGACGCATCATGGAGTGGAGATACCGCAACTTCCGCATCATAATGTACCGGCCGTTCGTGATACGCCATGTGCTTCAACTCCGCAGCGGCACTCCCACGGCCCGTTTGGACAGAGCGACGCTGACCGCTGTTGAGCGCTGCCTTCACGAAGCGGAAAGTACTATAGCATCCATACGGGAATACTGGATGGCAAGCGCACACAATTGTATGGCCGCGTGGTATGGCCTGTATTTCTTGTTCCAGGCGGCTCTCATCCCCGTTATGTGCCTCCGTAATGAGCCTATATCCGATCAGGCACAAGGGTGGCGGGAGCAGATCCAAAGCGTACTGACATTACTGGACTCCATGCAATCTATCAACCCTGCTAGCAAAGAATGTCGACAAGTCATCTCACGCTTGTGCGCAGGATTCCTGACGATGGGGTCCGCGTTTGGGGATTTCGGGGACGACTTCACCATGCTCCCTGTCGAGGAGAGTCCGCAAACGCAGCTCTCTGGAATCTACTCTATGATGTGGCCGAGTGCCAACGCTGCGGAAGTGGACATCATGATGCCGGACAACAACTGGTCCACGCTGTTCTCCCATCTGCCGACCGACTCGTCAGCGTTTACCGATGAGCAGGCCTGGGAGTAATGCGAATGTGATGCAACCTTGACCACGTACAAGCTACCTACGACGCTTCGAGATCAACAAGTAACAGCGAGCTGTTCACACTTTGCCGGCCCGCTCTTCGACCTGCTCGTCGTATCCGATCTGGCTCAGCTTTCTCTCCGCCGCTGTGGTGTCTGGCACCGCCGAAGGGCCATCAAAAACTTCCGCTATCTCCTCCAGCGAGTAACCGCGAGTCTCCGGGTATGTAAAGTATGTTACGGCGAGGAACACAACCAGCAGACAACTACACAATGGTCAGCAGCTTTCTCGGGGGTCAAGCGGGTAGCTACGAACCAGAAAACGATGTAGTAGCGCCACCCAATGCTTTCCAGGCCGATGGGGTTTACGAAGGCTTGGATGACCAGCGAGCAGTAGATCGAAAGTAACTCGCACGAGAGACCTTTCGACCGGATGGAAAACGGCATGATCTCCGTGGTGTAGCCCATGAGCAGCGGGGTATAGGCGATGTCGTAGTGGAAGAAGAAGGTGAACAGGCAGACAATCACCACGATCCCGGCGGGCTGCGATCCGGTCTTGTTGTTCACGGCTGAGCATGCCGTCCATACGATGTACGAGATAAGCATGCCGATGCCACTCCAGGTGAAGAGCGTTCGGCGTCCCAGTCGGTCTACCAGGAAGGCACCGGAGAGTGCGGCGCCGAAGTTCTACTATGTTGTCAGCATGCCTAAGGCACGGACGATGTGGCGGGTCAACGTACGAAGATTTGCAGTAATCCATTTATCAGGGTCTGGTCGAAGGCCGATGTAACACCAACCGTGTCGAGCACAAGCGTAAGATAGTCTGGAAAGCGAGCGCAGACGGTCAGCGGCTGTCTTTGATGACGGAAAAAGCTCCTGCCTGGCTGTCACTTACAGCTCACGACGCCAATTCCGTTCCACTGAGCAAAGGCTCCCAAAGTCACCGCGATGAAAAGTCGCTTCCGGTTCCCAGGTGTCGCGATTAGGGCGCCCCAACTTGTCCTCTTAGCTTCTTGCTCCATCTTGATGGTCTCCATGATCTCGCTCATCTCGCGCACGACGAGAGGGCTCTGTGAGTCGCCAGCGGCATGGTAGTCGGCTAGGATGTGGAGCGCTTCTCCCGAACGATCTTTCGATATCAACCAGCGTGGAGACTCCGGAACCCAGTAGAAGAAAGCCAGCTGCACCAATGGGTACCCGACCTGCATGATCGTCGGGATCCTCCAGCTCCAGGTCGAGGCGTAGTTCTGCGTACCTGCATTGGGTCAGCATACACGCATATCGAATGTGGGCTGCGAAGTGGCCCACCGAATGTCGTCCAGGATGCGAGAATAGCCCCGAGGTAATACATCGTCCAGTAGGCTGCTGTGTATTTGCCACGATGCGTCGGATAAGCCAGCTCCGCGATCAGAAGCGGAGACGGCTGAACGACGAACATCCCCGCGGCACCGACTATAAGACGAGATACGATGAATTGAGCTAAGGTGGTCGATGTCTAGCAGACGAGACGGAGGGTTAGCGAGTGTCACGGCACGACTGACAAGGGTCCACCTCGAGTTGCATACTTACAGCCTGTATGATCGTAGCAACGATGACACCGATAAGCCCGAATAACAGCACCGGTTTGCGGCCGAGTCTATCTGCCAGCCCTCCAACGATCGGCAGAGCGAGAACGGAGCCGATCGATTGCGCGGCGTTGACGAGACCCAGGAGGGCACCAGCAGGCCTTCCGAAGTAGTTCTGCCATTGTGGGAGGGCTTGGAGACCATTCATGAGAGACCCATCGTATCCAGCTACCGAGGAGGACAGGAGAGGCACCAGCAGGATGAGGTTGAGGCGGAGTAGGTGCGGCTGTTGGAACCAGTACTTGTTTGTCACGGGAAGGACTTCCGCCAATGCATTGCCCACGATCTGTTCGTTCTTCATATTGTCGGAGTAGGTAGGCTGGCTGGCCACTGAGGAAGTAACCGTGATACTCTCCGAGAACGAAAGGTGGGCTCGATGGCTATATAGCACGACTGGCTCTTCAACGACTGATGGTATTGCATGAGTCGGGCAGGCCACGTGAAAGGGGAGACCTAGCCATGTTGGCACCGCAGGCTGCCCGCATACCCACAGTGATTGACTTTTGCGGAGAGCCCCACGCCGACCATGCACGACTCCATGGGGCTCCCCTTGCAAGCGTTGCCTCAGAAGCGCAGATGAGGAGCTGGAGGGCGACTGTCCGCCTGCTAAAGTTTACTCGGCTTGCCTGTTCCGTCAGGGTTGCCGTCGGAAAACGACGGTCAAACATCGGTTGTGTTGTGCCGAGAACTCTTGGCTACTGGATCACGGAGGAAGGAACGGCATGGGGTCACACTGCACCTCATTGTCTTCACGACCTCTGACCTACCCGGAACATACGAGTTTGATACCTGCGTGGCCGCACTGACTCGCGGAACCAAGCAAACCGGTTAGGTGAGCTGTGGAAGATGTACAAGATTGACACGTACACCTTCTATCGTACTCCTTCAATAATCACCTTGAATACATCCTGCTTTCCAGCCTTCACCAGCTCGAAAGCTTGCTCGGCTTCGTCAAACTTGAACCGGTTGGTAATCAAGCGCTTCACATCGATTTTGCCCGATGCGACCAGATCGACGGCGGCCGGGTAGCAGCCCGATGTATACCTTATGGAGCCTTTGATGTTCAATGCTCGGATGCAGGCTGTCGTGATGGGAAAGGCCACAACCTCTTTTCCCATTCCGGCTTGCACATATGTGCCGCCCTTCTTCGCGACGAAGACACCTGCCTGGATGCATGGTTCGGCGCCGGTGCATTCGAGGACAACGTCCGGCCCTTCTGCGAGGCCGAAGTTCTCTTTCAGTAACACTGCTACTTTCTCCGCATGCTGCACAGGGTCCGCGCCGGTCTCCGGCTTCGGTGGCAAGAAGACTTCGTCTGCGCCAAAGGAGCTTGCGAAATCAAGTCGGGATTGTACGACATCGACGCCGATGACTCTTGAGGCGCCGTATGCTTTCGCTACAGCCTGGCAAAGAACGCCAATCGGACCTGGGTGGGCAGGAGTTATCAGCCAAGCCTCGAACAGCAGATTGACAGGAAATTTCGTACCGCAGCCGAAGACCACGACCGTCTGATTCGCTCGTAAATCAGCAACCTTGAGGATCTGCACGGCGACAGCAACCGGCTCAACGAGCGCGCCCTCCTCCATGTTCATGTGATCCGGAATGGGGTACGTGTAGTCCGCTGCAACAATGTAGTATTTCGAGAGTGTCCCGTCCCACGGTGGCGTAGCAGCAAAGACGGTGTCGGGGCAGAGGTTGTACTGTCCGGACCGACAATAATCGCAGTGTCGGCATGGGACCCCAGGCTCTATTGCGACCCGCTGCCCAACCGTGACATTTTTAACCGCACTGCCAACCTCCGCGATGGTGCCGGAAGATTCGTGTCCGAGCACGATCGGGCTGTTCAGGATGAAATCGCCTATCCTGCCTCGTTGCCAGTAGTGTACCTGTTCATCCGTCAGTCTGTTGTCGGTCTGCGAGGAGCTCTCGTACGTCTGAGCCGCAGATTCCAGTCTGTGCAATGTGAACTCGGACATCGTGCTGATCGCGAAGCTTCGGTACGGCTCGGTTTTCGAACGCCACGTCCTGTATCGCCCTGAGGACGAATGAAAGGTTCTATTGCAGTCGTCAATACGGGCCTCTGTTGTGCGCTTCTGCCGGCCTACGGTGTCTTCGTCATCTGTGTTCATGATCATATTGCCGGTCTTGGTCAGTAGAGATGAGAGATGTGAACAGATGACAGGAAGAGATATACTCGCCCTTATCGCCGCACGTGGCACAAGCGTACCTCGAAGTTGTGGCTCTACGGATTGTGCTGCCCTACGACCGGATAGACCACACCTCTATGCGAAAGGCGAGCAGGAAGTGGTAGGGTGGAGGGGAGTAGTGGAGAGGAGTGGAGGAGAGGGCACCGGGCCATCTCGTCGCCGAAAAGGCTCCGGCGTGCGTGCTCAACAACTCCTCCCACATTTGTCGACCTTTCTTTCTCCACCCTACCACTGCAGGTCGACTGTCGGCCGCACACTCCCGGCTTGTTCGGTCACCTTAAATCACAGCTGTGTGGGCGCCCTCGTCACACGACTCTGTACAAGGCCGGTCGCGTGCACCCCTGCCTGAACGCGTTACCCAGAAGCGAACATTTCATTAACATCTGAAGCTTCCCTTGACGTTCTACGGTTTCTCTCTTCAAATCTCTTCCACACTCATCTGTCATACGACCCACCGCAGATATGCCTCTCGCACGACCAGCAGACCCGAAGACTAACGTGCTCTCCCACTTCTCGCTCAAAGGCAAGGTCGCGACAGTAACGGGCGGGGCTCGAGGTATCGGTCTCGAGGTCGTCAGAGCATTAGCGGAAGCTGGCGCAGATGTTGCGCTCATATATACTTCCAGCAAAGATGCCGAACAGACAGCCAGCACCATCGCCAAGGAGACGGGCGTGACCATCAAGGCCTACAAATCTGACGTCAAAGACAAGGACACCATCACCAGAACGATCAACGAGGTGGTCAAGGATTTCGGCAAACTCGATATCTGTGTGGCCAATGCTGGAGTGGCCAGCCATCACGACAGCCTGGAATACACGGTCGAACAGTGGCACGAGATCATGAAGGTGAACCTGGATGGAGCGATGTGGACGGCACAAGCTGCGGGCAAGGTCTTCAAGCAACAAGGGCCCGGTGCTGGCAGCATGATATTCACGGCCTCCGTCTCAGCATTACTTGTCAACATTCCTCAACGGCAGAGCGCGTACAACGCTTCGAAGGCTGCGGTCGTCCATCTGGCCAAGTCACTTGCGGTGGAGTGGACGGACTTCGCACGGGTCAACTGCATTAGTCCTGGGTTTATTGAGACGGACAGTGAGTAACACCGTTGCACAAGCTCGCCCAGGGCGCATGCTAATCTTCGTATAGTGATAGGTACCCTTCCGAAGGAGTGGAGTGATCAGTGGTATACCATGATACCGGCAGGTCGGTTCTGTGATCCAGCGGAGCTGAAAGGAGTAAGTCGCTTTCACCCATCGACGATTCTCCATTCATTGACGTTGTTCACAGGCGTATGTGTTCCTTGCTAGCGACGCTTCGTCGTATATGACCGGTAAGCTTCCCTGTGAGCTGGTACGCAGTCCGGTATGCTGACACAGTTCAGGCGCGAATATGGTAATCGATGGTGGCTATACACTGCCTTGAACTGAGAGGAAGTTGTGCCTCTGCGTTGCACGGAACCCTTCGTACCCGATGCTGGTTGACGGATGGTGGGAAGGGGCCTGCGTGTTGGCAACCATCGACGACGACTTTCGAAAGGCGGTGGCGGAGCAGCATGCAATTATCTTCCACGGCACACCCCGGCGCATCTCGACGCACAACAGCTCTTGCGAATAGTGTTGAACAGAACCGTGCACAGAATGTCGGAGTTATGAGCGTTGTTATCCAGCCTCGCCAGCATTTCCGCCGTAGATCTTTCGACAGGACCCGAGTGGTACTATGAACGTAATAATCCCTTCGTGAGCAGCGCGTCATTGCACAGTCAGAATGTATCCATCGCCTGGAATCTAGATCACGACCGTTTTCTTCGTTGAACACGGGCAAGGGTACGGCTCTAAAACCTTGTACGGCTCTCCAACTTCCAGCCTTCTTCGAACCTTGCTGGAAGTCTACACTAGTGACCTGCAGCATATGTGCTGTTCTGGCTTCGGACCTGCATGTATTCCTGCAGGTACCACGAAATGCGTGAACTGGACTCCGTCATTGACGAAACGAAAAACAGGCGTCGACGGCCTAGACTTTATGTGTGGCGAAGACTTGACAGAACGGTATTGAATGTGATGTCTTTACGCCTTGCCTGCGCTGCCGCAGCGATGCATCCAGAGCTCGGTCAACTTCGCAACTTTGTCTACGCCATCTTCCATCAGCTTCGTCAACGATGTAGTTGGTGCCGCTGCCTTGAGGTACTCATTGTACTCATCAAGTACCAGCTTGTTGACGTTGATCTTCGAGACGCCGCCGCGAACGCACTTCGCCATCACGTCTTCCTCAAAGTCATTCGTCCCATGCAGCACCACTCTCACACCCCTCTTCTTGCATGAGCGGTAGATAGAGTCCAGCCGGTCATACTCGAGTACTGGTCCACGAGCACCATATTCTCCGTGCACGTTACCGAAAGCGGGAGCCAGGAAATCAACGCCAGTGTCGATGAACTCGTCGACCTCCTCGGGCGTGGTCAGCATTCCGGTCAGGTCCACGGTGTCGGCAATCCCGTCCTCGCCACCTTCAATACGGCCTGGTTCGGCCTCGGTCGCGAGACTGCGCTCATGACAGTACGCAACGAGCTCCTTGGTTTTGGCTAGGTTCTCCGCCTTCTCGTGGTGGGACATATCGACCATAATGGAGTCGAAGGGCAGGTTGTCTGCAGCGTGGCGGACCATATCCTCGCTCTGGCAGTGGTCGAGATGGATCGCTACTGGTACAGTTGCTGCTTTCGCTGCCAACGCGGCTGTTCGTACCAGCAGTCCATTACTGAACGTGATGGCCCATGGGAAGACTTGGATGATGAGTGGTGACCGTGCCGACTCTGCGGCTTGCACCAAGCCCAAGATGTGTTCGATATTGTACCTGTGGCAAGCTGGTCAGATGCTGTTTGATATGCATTACAACATCACATACGCTATCGCAGCAATGACACCGTAGCCTCCTTCCTCTGCTGCAGCCAGAATCCGGGCAATTTTGTTGCTGGCTAGTATGTCGGCGGAAGGCATGCTGGCAGTGTGTGGGTGATGGTGCGGTCACGAAGTTCGCGGTCTGTGTACTGCCCCTGAGGCATTGCGAACCTGGCCATATTGACGTCCATGGACAGGAGTACCTCCAATGCCTCGTTTGTGAAGTCTCGGCTGGAGGCTTGCGGTACCGTCTCGAGGTTCATGGGTGGGGCAAATTGCAGCCGCATCATCTGAACTTCACGCGTCTCTCCATCTGTGCCGCCACTCCCCAAGCTGACAACATACGGTAGTCACGACGACATGCTCGTGGAAGAGTGCGTTCCATACTTCGGCACGAGGAGTCCGGCAGGCTAGAACGGAAGTAGTATGCCGGGCTGCTCCTCACCATCCCTTGGGTAAATTCGAGAGAGAGCTCTGGCGGGAGGGGTATGACCTTCCGTATGCCATCACACAGGTGGGAGTAGACGAGGTGAGTACGGGGTTTTCGCCTGTAGTCACGGAAAGCAAGAAAGCAAGAGACTCAGGTCTCGTTTGGTCTCCGGAATCTTGCAACCACACACGACCTATCTCCTCTAGCCTGCTGATTTACCCGCAAGCATGAGCACCAAGCATTTCTTCCCCAGCACCGAGGGCGTAGTGGTGCTCGGTCTGGAGAGTCTCGTAGCTCGAAATAAGCACCTAGCACTCGATGCGCCGAACAAGGTCGTCTACTCGAAGACGCACCATCCCTCCAAGGTCACGGTCATATCAGGAGGAGGGAGCGGGCACGAGCCAGCATGGAGTGGCTACGTCGGGGATGGCATGCTGGCAGCAGCTGTGAATGGCGAGGTGTTTGCCAGTCCGTCCACCAAGCAGGTCATGGCTGCGATCAGCCATGTCCCATCCGATGCCGGCATCATCCTATGCATTACCAATTATACCGGCGACAACTTGCACTTCGGATTGGCGAGGGAGAAGGCGGCGGGCATGGGGCATAATGTCGCGATCCTGCGTATGACGGACGATGTAGCCTTGGGTAGGAAGCAGACTGAGAACACCGGACGGAGAGGATTGGCTGCCAACATGTTCGTCCTGAAGCTGTGCGGAAGCGCAGCGGAAGACGGCTATGACTTTGAGAAGTGCATGAAGATTGGCGAGGCTGTCAATGCCAACGCTGTCACTGTTGGGTCTTCGCTGGATCATTGCCATATACCAGGACGGGAACATCACCGGTCGGTACCGGACGATACGTATGTTCTCGGCATGGGAATCCACAACGAGCCCGGGCTGCATGAGAAATCACCTATGCCTCCTGTCGAGGAGATTGTCTCGGACATGCTGAAGTACTGCTTGGACCCCAACGACAAAGATCGAGCCTTCGTGGAGTTCAAGGCAGACGACATTGTGTGCCTGCTGATAAATAATTTTGGTGGTATGTCAAACTTCGAGCTTGAAGCTCTGACGACCGTGGCGAGGAAGGTGCTCGAGAAGGAGTGGAAAACCACACCTACCCGTATTCACGCGCAGTGCTTCGAGACTTCACTCAACGCTCCTGGTTGGTCGATCTCTCTTCTCAACGTGAGCGGTATCGAACGGCAGACAAAAACTTCTATTCACACCCTCCTCCACCTGCTGGACAGAGATACTAAGGCGCCTGCATGGCCAAGGAATGGTTACAAAGAAGCCAAAGTCCCCAAAGAGCAAGCACAGATGGCGGCGAAAGGTGCAGCCGAGGACACAGCACAGAAAGGCCCGAAAGTCGACCCTGCCACGGTGGAGTCTGCGCTCAGAAAAGCATGCGACGCAGCCGTGAAAGCAGAACCAGACATCACCAAATGGGACGTCCAAATGGGCGACGGCGACTGCGGCGAGGCGGTGGAAGGCATGTGCAAAGGCGTGCTCAAGAAGCTCGACGCCGGCCTCTGCAAAGACGGCGCGCTGTTCCACATCCTCGACGAAGTCGAGGCGGCCGTGGAAGAGATTGGCGGGACGCTCGGTGCCATTATCAGCATCATCCTGGCCTCGTATACATCACAGCTGAGGCTCGCGTATGCGAGGGAGAGCGGTAGCTTTCAGATGGATATCAAGAGTTCCAGTCAGGCGGCTGGACAAGCGCTGAAGAATCTGATGGGGTACACGAGTGCCAGGCAAGGTGGGAGGACGGTCATGGATGCTCTGATACCGTTCTGTGAGACTTTAGAGAGTGTAGCAGACCTGGGCAAAGCTGTCGAAGCGGCTGAGAAGGGCGCTAAAAGTACTTCGGGCATGAAGGCGACGTTTGGCAGAGGTAAGGCGACTTCGATAGGTTTATTGTATTTGATGCTGACGTTTGGACAGCGGCGTATGTGGGCGAGCAAGGCGCGGAAACACAGAATGATGCACCTCCTGACCCCGGCGCCATGGCCGCGGCCATCTTTTTAAGAGGCTTGTTGGACGGCATGAGCACGTAACGTGCTTTTTGATAGGTATCAATTGTCTCACGAACTGCTTCATAGCACTGCTCCCGAAATAAGGTAGAAGTGTACCAGAAGCAACGCCAAAAGATGTTCGCCTAGACGCAGCGACCACCATCGACTGGAATGTCTATACCCGTCAAGAAATCCGACTCAGGACTGCAGAGGAAGGCGCAGGCATTGCCGATGTCTTTCGGAGTCGAGCCGCGTCCAAGCGGGATGGTCGCCATGAAAGTCTTCTCGTTCTCAGGCTTGCCGAGGAAAGAGTTCGTTCTGGAGACACATCAGCATGGTCCTACCAAGCAAAGTCCAGCGGCACTTACAGTCCCGTACCCAAGGCGACTACCGGGCACACGTTGTTGAACCGGATGTTGTCCTTTGCGTATTCCACGGCCATGGATTTGGTTGCATTGATCACAGCTGCTTTCGTGGCATTGTACCATGTCAAGCCACCTCTTGGTCGAATACCCGCTGTCGACGCGATGGTCACGAACGAGCCCCCCTTGCCCTGCTTCTGCATGTATGGGACGACCGCGTTGGCGGAGTAGTAGATCGCCTTGACGTTGACCGCGAAGACCTTGTCGAATTCCTCGTCTGTGACCTCGAGCGTGGACTGGGTGATGCTCGTTAGTAAGTGCTGTTCGCCAACGCATCGCTCACGCATGTATGTACCTTGTTGGCGTATGTCCAACCAGCATTGTTGACGACGCAGTCGATCCTGCCGAACTTCTCGTCCGCGAACTTGACCACGGCTTCCCAGTCTTTCTTCGAGGTGACGTCGCACTTTACGAACTCGGCCTTCAGATCGTTCGCTGTCTTCTGTCCTACTTCTTCGACGAAGTCCGCAAGCACGACATCCGCCCCCTCCTCTTTGAACTTCTGGACGATGCCTTTCCCCAAGCCCCCAGCACCTAGAAAGCGAGGGTAGGGTCAGTATGCGTCTTGCGTTCCGGGTATCGGACTCTCACCTCCTGTAATGATCGCTACCTTCCCGGAGAGCTTGCCAGACATGATTTTGTATGCTTGTTCGGGATATGTGCGGTTGTTCAAAGATTGGGATGGTGTGCAACAATGAGGAGTAGGCCTTGCGATGTTGTGTTCGCAGCCTGCCTTATTACCTTCCTCTCGCCCATAAACATACCCCGCCGATTACCATGCGTTCATGCGGGGTGCTGTACCCTGTAGCTCTCCAAGCTATCGGGAATACAGCGCGTTTCGGGCTCGGCGGGCGACGTCGGAACGATGAGAGAGTCGCAGGCGGCCACTATGTCAAAGGAATTCGATTGTACTGTGCAAGTTCAGGTCGGGGAGTGTTAATCGGATTCAGCACTGCATGCCCAATCGACAGCTCAAGGAATATAGTAGCACCATCACGTTCAGTGTCAACAACAGCGCGTCCTTGAAAGCAGTATACTGAGCATCTCTCCAGAAGACTGATGTCGCGAGTGCCCTCGGAGCAACACCTGTCGCGAGCAACCGGCGTGACCTTAGCATAACGGGTGCACTGGGATGCTGATGTCAAGCCAGATCGTGATGAATGCTCGAATGTGGTAGGCGGATGCCACTGCTCTAGTACTGCCGTTCGCCGTGGTTAGACGAGACGCAGAAAATAGGAGCCTGGTCTCGGAGCTTTCGAGGCAATGCTGAACTTGTCGCGTTTGTGAATGGTTTTGAAGAGATGGCCGGGCGATGTTAAACCGAGATATCCCGTGTCGTGTCCGCGGGAAGTGAAGTCATCAGATCCGGCACAACGCGGCAAGGTTCCGCCCTGGAAGGTTTCGTCCGTCTCGAGTCGTTGCTCCCCGTCTCACGGTCACGGACGACTTCCAGTATGCGTCTCGTGGCACGGCAGGATGTTGGCCTCAGCGGTGTCGGCGACCACATCAGGTGGCATTCGCAAGTCAAGGAAGTCACGCGGACGGGGACTAAGGACAACGACAGGCTGGTAAGTTGTACAGTGACATTTGAGAAGGAGCAGCAACATCCGGGCTTTGTACATTCCAAAGGCAGGTTGATTGTGCTTCACCTCGTTGAGCATCAACTACGCTGAGTTGCTCGACCATGTGAAATGTCTTGGGCAACGATGGTGCGGTCTACAAGGCGTACCCTACCATGCTCCCATCTTCCCACCTTACATGCGGATTACGTCGAGCATCAGGGTATTGGTTAACGGATGGGCTGATTTCATACCAGCGCGGTATGCCGGAAACGGCACATGAAGTGTGACGATGTCAAACGTAAGACAGCAACGGCAGACTTGGACCGCAGTGTCTGACGGACGGTGCCGCAATCTTATAGCTATATGCGGACCATGTAGCAAGGGGAACCGGGAGTGCACGTATGGCTTTGAAGACAGCACTCCCTCTCCCGATCGCCACAGTGCTTCCGCACCGACATCGATACCGGCGCCGACGGTGGACCCAACCCCCGTGCCTGCCTCGCAAGACCAATCCAACAACATACCGCGAACGAACTATCCATCTCACCCAAACACGACGCCTGCTGAGCAAAAGTGGCCGACGAATCCACAGACCGAGGATCCGACATTTCTCACGAGTCCACAGAGTAGCTATAGCACATCCACAGCTTACGGCACAGATGTGGCGCCGCTAAGATGGTTCGGACTGCTTGCTGGCGATGCCGCAAGCATTGATCTCGACCTACCCACATTCGAAAGTTCAACGGACGAGACACCTGCGTCACGACAGCAGCTGCAACTGGATGGCATTATCGCCTCTGAGCTGTCGACAACAAAGGCACCGGGTAGCTTTGGCGAAGTGATCGCGCTGCAGAATTTATCGAAGGCGCTTCGGACATCTGCCATCTCACCGGCAGCCTTGGACGGAGAGAATGGTAGCATTGACGAGAGAAAAGTGTGGCAGGCTCCGGAACCTCTCCGTCTGGAAGGTTATGAGTACGACATATTCCAACACTTCGTGACAGGTGCATCCTCCCTAAACTACTCGGAGTTGCTCTTCCAAGCTAATCCTTCGGACAGGGTGCGTGTATGCTCAATGTGGCACTGCCTCGAGCGAGCTCCGTCCCTGCAAAACATAACACCAAATGGTGCCCTGACGCACTTTCACCTTTCACATTTGCAGCTACGGCTGCCAACGATCAAGCTGATGATGTTACTGCGCAGGGTGAGCCTCTGGATCGACCTTTTCGATCCCGCGAAAAGCTTTTCGACTTTCGTGCCACATTTGGCAATGCGCAATCAAGGCTTGATGAAAGCTATACTTGCACTTGGGGCGCGACATCTATCGATGAGACCACTCACGAGTGGAGAGGTCAATATTGACCGAACGGCCGCCGTGCAGTACTACTATGAAACTTTGCAATACCTGCAGTCGGCGATGAGATTCACTTCTTACAAGAACAGTCTAGAACTCCTAGCTACTACTTTAGTGGTCAGTACATATGAGATGGTCGACGGTGCAGGCAAAGGCTGGGAGCGCCATCTGAAGGCAGGTTTCTCCGGCTAAAGGCTTCGAGCTCACTAGCTGACCGGATCATGACTGCGGAATAGGGTGTGTTCTGGATACAGCGAAGCCGTGACATCAATGGCGAATCTGGAGGTCTTGAGCAGGCAATCTGGTGGGCGTGGCTGCGACAAGACATGTACGAGTAGGTCGATTCGTCTACTCAACACTGCGCTGACACATCTTAGGGTATGTGGGCTACCTAGACTGAACTGTGTTGTACTTTCTATTCACCCTTGCCATGTCCACATTATCGTTGGTGATCGATGTGATCTGCTTTCAAGTCCTCGTTCGAGGAGTATCCTCATTTGAACCACTTAAATTCTCCTCCCCGCGCATTCATTGCCAATCTCATTCGGAGGTCGAGCTGACTCGGCTCTCACAGTGGGCCGCCTTTCGGGAGCACAGGCGCTGCTTCAGCTTCTTCATACCCACCAAACCCTATGGATCGATGGACGCCTGGGACGTGGCGTCCAAGGTCGTATACATCTTGGCGCAGTCCGTCAACTACAGCTCGGACGAAGAGAAGCAGCAAGGCGAAAGCGATCTCGGAAATCGCATACTACGCGCCAACACTCTCCTCAGTTTGCTCGACGAGTGGCGAAGCAACACCAGCATCCACTTCCAGCCTCTCCCCATCGCCGGTCCGACGAATCGAGCTTTCAAACCTCTCTGGATTCACCCTTCAGCTTTCGGCGTCTCGCTGCAAATGCACAGTATGGCTCGCATCCTCTTGCTGATACACCAACCCGCTGCTGGAGGCTACCTCGAATACCTCGGTCGCGACAGGGCTATAACAGAGTGCATCGACACGATCGGAGGCATCGCGCTGAACCTGGCCGACGACGCCTCGAGGCTCATGTCGACGCAGTGCCTCTATTGTGCCGGCTTATACTGCACGAACGAGGTGAAGCGCGAATGTATTGCTGAGCTCATTACCGAGCAGACTGCGCACACTGGCTGGCCTTCGAATGTTGATTTGGCCGACGAGCTGAGGTCGGAATGGTCGAAACAGAAGCCTGCTTGAGATTGTCTGGCCTAGCAAGCTCACACGAGGCTCGTCTGGCTGCTGTTGCATTGTGATGCGCTGCTCGCGGCGATCTGTTGGTTGTGGCCAGCACCAGTCCACAGGCCATGTGGAACACAGCGTAGCGGCCGCGTTGTCTTCCTAGCATGGGTGATAATCTGCGCAAAAGCATCAAACCCGCAACCAATCTTCATTCGCAGCTCTTGTCGCAGCTGATGTTGCGCCGACCGGCCAAAAACGAGCACGTTGCGCCGCGATCATGGTCTCTACGCTACTTGTTCCGAACGAGCTTCCACGATCGTATCACAAAGGTACATAGCCTCAGTACCACGTGTCCACATTGAGGGCTCGGACAGGAACAAGACTCTGCTGGGTATCAAGTCTATACTATCGACGCAGTCCAGACCGACCACTCTCAGTGCTGCCAATATGACAAACGTCACCATGCCCCAACAATGCCCGCAACAGGAATATCAATACCCGTCGTATAGCTCGCCGTATCCGAAAGCAAGTACACATACGCTCCGCCGAGCTCCTGCGGCAGAGCCAAGCGAGGCATACCACCATAGTACTTCATCTTCAACTCCCAGTCCGGTGCCCTCTCAATCGCATACGTCATGGCCGTCCGTACGAATCCCGGACTGATGGAGTTCACCCGGATGCCGTGCTCAGCCCACTCCATGGCAAGGGTATGCGCCATATTACGCACCGCCGCTTTCGTGCCGCCGTAGGGCGCAGACGGCCCAGCGCGGTTTGGTCGGTAGGATGTCATGGAGGCGGTGAAGACGATGGAGCCTTTGATGCCGAGAGCGATGAATTTCCGCGCGGCAGCGGTAGCGCAAGCGAAGGCGCCGAAGACGTTGAGTCGGAAGAGTTGCTCGACTTGCGCCATTGTGAAGTCGAGAGCCGGCTGGTGCTTCGTCATCCCCGCGTTGCAGACCATGCCGTGGATCGCCCCCTCTTCCTCCACGATCTCGTCGATGGCCCTCTTTACGCTCTCCTCGTCCGTCACATCCATCTGCTTGTACTTGAAGCGTCCTGGGTTCTTCTTTGACAAGGCCGCAAAGTCTTCCGACGGGTCCATTAGATCCAAAGAGTAGACGCATCTGGCTGAGTTGGCTAAACAGACCTCTGCGATCCCCAGGCCGATACCACGGTTGGCTCCGGTGATGGCGATGACTTTGTCCCGGAGGTTGATTTGCCAGTGCATGTCGGCAGGTGGCAAGGTTGATAGCTTGGGCATTGCTACGTCGCCTTCCATTGTGTGACCGTTGCTGCCGTTCGTCTGCCCGTTGGAAGGACTGCTACCTTCGAAGGAGACTGCGTGGACCATCGTGAGTAACTAAAACACACCGGAGCGAAGGGACTGACAGGTAGTAAGTAGATCGCTGTGAATGTATGTGGAACCAGGAGCAACTTACTGTGGTAGGTGGACGTTTATATTACTCGCCGCCGGACAAGACCGCGTAACTGGCAGCCCAGGTGTCGTTTGATGGTTGAGAGTGGAGGTAGCTATGTCGGGTAGGAGGATGAGTTGGAATGTCTCGTGTCGAAGACCACCAGTCCTCGACACGATCGAACCCACGATAGCTTATTGAGCAGCAGAAGCCACGAGACGGGGTGCGACGTGAGATGTACTTCGCGAGTCAAGAACACAACTCTCGGTAGGTCAAGTCTCGCCACAATCCACTTCTCCGCACTGCCTCGAGACGAGCATATGCTCAGGCGGAGCAGAGTCGGGGTATCCGGGGTGACTAGCGATCCCGGTGTACCATTTCCGAGCGACTGTGAATGGCCACGAGGTAGCAAAACCTGCAAGGTCAAGACATCGGCCTGCGTCTTTTTTAGGTGACAAGGTTTGGATGTGTAGGCCTCGAGACCATGCAAGCTAGCCACGAGATACACGCAGGTGTCGGACGACCGTACTCCCTGCCATGTCGACCGCGGTCCGTATATCATCAGCCTGCAATCCGTCAACGTTGCAGTCGTACGCTCACCGTGGCGGTCACTTCCTTTCCAGACTCATTCACATAATCGCTTTCTCGCACCAAGATCAGACGACCTCAAGCTTGCAGTATGTCTTTCGACAACATCAAGCAAAGCGACGTCGAGTTCGTCGAAGAGCGGATGAGCCAAACCATGGAGCAGGACAAAGAGGAGAAGGCGTTGGTCCGCAAGATCGATCTGTACCTTCTCCCGACAATCTGGATCATGTATCTGCTGTCGTATATGGACGTGAGTGCCGTTGAACTGTTCCGCTGGTGCGTAGCACATGGCTGACGATGCCTTTCGTAGAGGACGAACATGTAAGCCTCTGTAGATCAGCATTCGCGAACTAAGACAACTTACTGACGACCACTCCCGTAGAGGCAATGCCAAAGTTGCTGGCATGACCAAGGATCTCGGCATGGACTCCAATCAATACTCCATCTCGCTCATAGTCTTCTTCATTACTTGTGGGTGACCGTCCAAGAACGCCACGATATACTCTTGCCCAAACTGACCTTCTTCGCAGACGTGCTCTTCGAGGTCCCCTCGAACTTGATCCTATCGCGGACGAAGCCATCGATCTTCTTGCCTGCGATCATGGTTCTTTGGGGCACCACCACTTGTTGCATGTCGCAAGTCAAGACCTACCATCAGCTCGTGGCTCTTCGAACGATCATTGGCGTACTAGAAGCTGGCTTTGCACCGGGGGTGATCCTGATACTGTCTTCCTGGTACAAGAAGAACGAGCAATCGAAGCGCTTTGCGCTATACATCGGCGCGGCCGTGTTGTCGGGAGCCTTTGGCGGTATCATCGCCGGTGCGATCACCGAAAACCTCGAGGGCGCCCATGGTCTGCGAGGGTGGCGTTGGCTTTTCGTAAATCAGCTGTCTCCATTAGAAGGAGATTTCGAACCAGGCTAACAGGTAGTCAGATCGTGGAAGGTGCAGCGACTGTCGGGTGGGCCATCATTGCCGCCTTCATCTTGCCGGACTTTCCAGCCAACACCAAGCGGCTTACGGAGCGCGAACGTGAACTCGCCATCTCCCGCCTGGAAGCGGACAACGTGCACAGCCGGACCGAAGACTCAGCACGTCTGACCTCCCTTCAAGCTCTCAAGCAATCCGTGACCAACTGGCGCACCTGGATATTGATCGCGGGCTACATGGTGATCGTCGGCTCCTCGACCCTCTCCTACTTCTATCCGACACTCGTCGAGGGACTTGGCTATACCTCACACATGGCCCAATACATGGTCGTGCCGATCTACGCGGTCGCCTTCGTTTGCGTAGGCGTGACGGGATACTTCAGCGACAAGTTCCCACACCACCGAGGCGTCATCATCGCCTGCTGGCTCGCCGTTTCGATGATCTGCGCGGTCGTCATCTGCGTCGTATACAACTACACGGCTCGATACGTTCTGCTGGTGTTCATGGCCGCCGGTCTCTGGAGCACCAACGGATGCTCGCTATCCTACGCTGCCAGTACTTTCGGGTCCATGGAGCAGGAGACGCGGGCAGTGTCTCTTGCCTTGGTGAATGCATTGGGCAATCTGGCGCAGATATACGGCGCGTATCTGTTTCCGAGCGAGGACGCACCCAAATACTTGCTGGGCTTCGGGGTCATTTCTGGGATGTGTGCGTTCGGTGTCGTGGTCTACGCCGCCGCTCATGTACTCCTGAGGAAGTACATCCAGAAGTAGGGTAGCTTATCCAAGGCCTGTTCCAACCTCATGGAGCGTTTGCTGGCGTGAGCAATATTGGTGTTCCCTGCCAGCAGCAGTCGATGCCTGTGGACGGTCTTGCCTACGGTAGCCTTCTCCAAGCCGCCAGAGCACCCTGTTGCAGTGCGTGTTGATTGGCGCCATTGCTGTCTGTATCAGCCGTCCCGCTACACCTTTGATCCCGGTACGAAGTCTACGTCGTGTGCTGTAGTTCCGAGACCTCGCGCAAGGGGTAACGGCACATGCGGCGTCCTGCGAATGGATACGGAGCTACATGGAGCATGTCGTAGCCGGCATCGTGCATGTGACCGAACCTCGATCGATCGCTATCGAGACATTTGCTCCTTCAACGCCTGCTCTCCTCACCTTATCGTCCGTCTATCATCAACAGCCTCGGTACGGCCATTCAAACGAGTGACGAAGCCGATAGCGTCTAAGAATAAGCGCGCAACCAGTACTTGTCGGCTCGGAAGCGGCAACCACGTTCGGCGTGGGTCGTTCCTGCCGGCCGGACATCGGCCAGGAACAGGCAAGTGCCGGCAGATTTGGACGCACAGGGCGCGCGATTCGTTCAGCCCTCTTTCCTTTTCCAACGTCGCCTACTCTTTCACCTTATGGGGCCAGCTGCAGGAGCGCAATCCCATCACTCTTTTTGCGTGCTTATTGAGCCTTGTGCCTGCGTCGGTAGCGTGGGAGCATCGAGGATTGAAGCGATGCGCCTCGTTGGCCACGATGGGCATTCCGCGTGGCGTGGGGGCGGGCTTATTATATTCCTCAAGCCGCTGCAGTCACTACGGGCATGAGTGGATCGCAGGGCGGCAGGATTGATAGTGAGGATAGTGAGGATAGTGAGACCCCCTTCACTGCGAGGCAGTATGGAATCACGCATCTCTGCATGCGGTTGTACTCCTCGAGTTTCTCCCACTTGCCCAACACCATTGGATCTCGCAGTGAGACCTCATGTCGGCATATTGGCCCCCAAAATAGCGGGAGCCGTCACTGAGTGAGACTCTCGCAAACCACCCGACCAACGTCACCCCACTTCCGACTGTTCAGGCGTGCTGCGGTCCCGTCCTTCACGACCCGAATCTCGAACCTCCTGAAAGCTCACACGATCATACCAACCTTCCGATTGTCACACACGCAGCAAGCGCTCGTTGAGCGGCGACAACACTCACTCACTCACTCACTCACTCACTCAACCCTGCTGGCGCCTCTGCGTCTAGCATCCCGATCCGCCTCCCAATGGCGCCAGGCACCGACCTGAACGCTCTTCCATACGTTCCCTATGTCGCGTACAACGGCTCCGGACCTACCGGCGGCGATTCGCTCACGGAGAACCTCAATGTATTCTACGAGAGCGGCGATATCGCATGGATGATCACCTCGACCGCATTGGTCCTGCTGATGATACCGGGTGTTGGGTGAGTAGCATCTCCCACCCTCCTCTGAGCACTACGATCAAACAATTGCTGACAGTAATCCAGCTTCTTCTACTCAGGCCTCGCGCGCAGGAAGTCCGCACTCTCGCTGATATGGCTCTCCGTCATGGCGACCGCCGTCACGACCTTCCAGTGGTTCTTCTGGGGCTACTCCCTCACTTTCAGTCACCATGCGGGCAAATACATCGGCGCGCTCGACAACATCGGGTTCAGGAATGTCCTCGCCCAGCCGAGCGTGGGAAGTGCGAGGATACCCGACTTGATGTTTGCCGTGTACCAGGGCATGTTCTCAGCCATCACGTAGGTCTCTCCACGTCCACCCCCCGTTCACTCACAGCGAGCATCACGACTGACACTGCTCTGCTCTCCCAGCGTCGCCCTAGCCGTCGGAGCCATCTGCGAGCGCGGCCGCATGCTCCCCTGCGTCATCTTCATGTTCATCTGGGCCACCGTCGTCTACGACCCCATCGCCTGCTGGACCTGGAACCCCTCCGGCTGGGTCTACCAGCTCGGCGGCCTCGACTTCGCCGGCGGCACCCCCGTGCACATCTCTTCCGGCTCGGCCGCGCTGGCATACTGCTACCTCCTGGGCCCGCGCACGGGCTACGGCACCCAGGCCCTCAACTACCGGCCCCACAACGTCACGCACATCGTCCTCGGCACCGTCTTCCTTTGGGTCGGCTGGTTCGGCTTCAACGCCGGCTCCGCGCTGAGCGCCAAAATGCGCGCCGTCATGGCCGCCGTCGTGACTAACCTGGCCGCCTGCACGGGCGGCATCACCTGGTGCCTTGTCGACTACCGCCTCGAGCGCAAATGGTCCACCGTCGGCTTCTGCTCCGGCGTGATCGCGGGCTTGGTGGCCATCACGCCCGGCTCCGGCTTCGTCCCGCCCTGGTCCGCCATCGTCTACGGCGTCTGCGCGGGCATCGGGTGCAACTTCGCGACGCAGATCAAATACTGGGTCCACGCCGACGACGGCCTCGACATCTTCGCCGTGCACGGCATCGGCGGCTTGATCGGCAACCTGCTCACCGGCCTCTTCGCCGCGGACTACATCGCGCACTTGGACGGCTACACCGTCATCGCCGGCGGCTGGCTGAACCGGCACTGGCTCCAACTCGCCATCCAGCTCTGCGACAGCGTGGTGGGCATGGCCTACTCCTTCACCGTCACCGCGCTGATCCTGGGCACCATGTCCTACCTCGGCAACCACCTCCCTTTCCTCAAACTGCGCATCACGCCGGAGCAGGAGAAGCTGGGCGTGGACGAGGCCGAGATCGGCGAGTTCGCGTACGATTACGTGGAGTTGGTGCGGGACGTCAGGCCCCGCGATCCGCCGCACGATGTGAGCCAGATTTTCGAGGACGAGGAGGTGGAGGTGGAGAGCCAGCGGAGTCACAGCCGGGCGGAGATGGTGAAGGGTCTGGAGACGGGGATGGGGGGTAACGGTGGCGGGGCGTACGCGATGCGGACGCTGTCTCGGTTGCCGGAGGCCACGGCGGATCCGTATAGGTACCCTGGGGCGGTGGGGACGGCGTCGTGACAACCAATTGCTGGTCTGAGGATGCCGGGGAATACCAGTCATGTCCGGCTGTCTTCCGTGGAGGACCGGTAGGCCGGCGGGCAAAGATAGCGAGGGGAAGACCTTTGCGGTCCGCGGAATGAGGATGGGTAGAAGGAGGTCATGTGTATGATGATTAAAATCCTGTCCACACGAAAGCGCGAGCCGCTGGCATCTCCCAGCCATCAAACGGCCTCGGCATACTAGCGTCCACTGCAGTTCCTCACCGCCGGTGCCGTGATGCCGGGAAGCAGGCAAGCATCCGTCCACCGTCATAGCTCGCTCATCCTCGCAGTGAGGGAACCCTACTCCTCCTCAATGCTCCGGCTGAACGCCTCCAGCCTCTCCGCCTCCTGCTCCGCGCTCTCCTTGCCCCCCTTCTTCCCCTTACTCTTCCGGAACCGCTCCGTCCCATCCGCCGTGTACGCCACGATCTGCCGCGCATCGAACCACCTGCCCTCGAACGTCCCGATGCACGCCTGCGCCGCGCGGGCATCCGTGAAGCGCACCGTGACGACGCCGTCCTCCTCCAGGTCGAAGAGGGTGATGTTGGCGATCTCGCCGAACTTCTTGCATTCCTCGCGCACGTCTTCGGTGATGTCTGAGATGGCGTGGGGGTCGGTGGCGAGGTCGGAGAGGGTGAACATCTTCTTGAGCACGACGACTTTGTCCCAGCGGGAGGAGGTGTCCGGGAGGGCTTGCGGGTCGTCGTCATCCCAGTCTGCTAGGCGGCTGTGGAATTAGGTTAGCGGCTGTCGCGTAGGTTCCGAGGAGTGAGATGTGGGGGCGATAGACTTACTTGTTCATCTCCTGGGTCTTCTGAATGACCTTCTGCCTGTCCCGGTTGGCGCTCGTGCCCTTCTTCTTCGCTTCGTCCGTCTTGAGCGGCTGGTCTTTCTGCGACTTGTAGCTGGCTTCGGCCGCGCGCACGCGCATCGGGCCGGTCGGGAGCTGCTGGCCGAGACGGAAGTCGCTCTCGTCGAGCATGTTGATGGCGAGCTGCACGGACTCGGGGCGGAAGAACACTAGATCTTGTCAGCAAATATACCAGTGACGGCACATCGACAAAAGACGGGCGGCAGGCGTCTCGGGTGCTCGAAGTCGCGAGAGCAATCTTGAGGCCTCTGCCGGTGCACGGGCAAGTTCGGCACCTCGGAGATGGGTACGTACCGATGAGGGCCTCGCCCTTGAACTCCCCTTCGTCGTCCGTGTACAGCTTGATGCGGGGCGCATCGCTGTCCAGGCTCTCGGCGATCACGCCGTAGCGCGAGAACACCTGATGCAGCTCCTCGACGTCGACGTCTTCCGGCAGGGAGGTGATGTAGACGGCCGTGTTGACACGCTCCTTCGGCTCAGCCTTCTGCTTCTTGGTCGACGTTACGATGCTCTTGATAGGTTAGCACACCCGAACAGAGCATCGAATAAATTACAGGTACGTACCTCAGCATCCCCATCCTGTGCCTTCCTCTTCCGGAGATCCACGGCGGGGGCATTCTCGTCCACGCCTTCGACCATGTAGGCGCGCTGCTGCTTCTCCAGATCCTCTTCACTAGTCTAGATATCGTCGTGGGTTAGGGATGTGAGCGACACCAAACGGGTTGGCAGTCAGTCCGCAGGCTACCAGAGCCTGCCGAGTTGCCGGTGCAAATTTCGGGGGGCAGGACTGGGTGCGTACCACTGGGACCCATTTGCTCGCGCGCGCCAGCCATTCCCACTCGGTTCCATCCTCAGCTTCCAGGAGGTGGGTGTTGGCGGTCTTGGAGAAGGACACGCGGTCATCGGCGGCGAAGTCTGCAGATTCGATGGGGAAGGGTTCGAGGGTTGAAGCCATGGTGACTGTGATTGTGACTGTGACTGCGACTGTGATGGTGGTTAACAATCACTCTCCGGGAGGTCCAGGTCCGGTCTCCAGACTCCGGCGGCAGTAGCGGCGGTGGCGTCGTCGGGGGGCAGTCGTGTTGAATATGTCGTGAAGGTGGAGGTGAAGGTGCAAGTGTGAAGCTGAACTACTGTATGCGAGCTGACTCGATCGTCAATACTAGCGTGCCAAGGACTGCATTCTTTCCGTATTCGCTGTCACGGCTGGTGCGGATGAAACGTCATGTTCGAACCTTCAAACACGATGAATCGAGCCGTGTAGGCCGCTCCAGACTTTCCACATACATCCGAGACGGCGGTGCTCGTAGGCGCTGCAATGACAATGGCATCCTTTCGTTGACCTCCAGGCCACACGCTCGTGAACTGTACACCCGCGTCGTCCATTACACCTTGGTGAACGAATCGGTGCTCGCAGTGTCCCCCCTGAGATGCCTTCTCTCGTTCGATAACATATCTTGGGGCAGAGGTGCAGCCTCCATCTCGCTCTCCTCCCTTCTTCTCTGTACATACTTCGACAGCACTTTGTTTGCCCAGTCTAGGGAAACCATCTAATTCTGCGCTGAATCGGGCTCAAACCCTTCTGCCCGCCCACAATGCGCTTCCCCGGCGCTCTCCAGAGCAAAGGCCAGACGGAGAAGGTCCCGAATGCCCAAAAGCCCAAGTTCCGGCCGCCACGGTCACTCCGCGACAAAGTCGTCTTCCCCATCCGCTCCTTGCCAACCTATACTGGTCCCTACCCGGTCGGCACGATGGAGATCGAAGTCCCGGCCCGCAACCCGAGAGTATTCTCACACATCACGCGAGAAGGCAAGCATATACTGCAGCTGGAAACCGTACTCATGACCGTCTATTACCCATCGAGCTATCACGACCGCAACTTGGCTGTCCCGGAAGGCAAGAAGAACCTCTCGCGGGAGCTATGGCTGGGCCGACCACGCGTCAGCATGGCGAAAGGGTACGGCAAGTTTGCGGGACTGGGGGACTTCCTGATCCCTTTCATGCTACCGACAATGTTCACTAAGCTACCCGCGTATCGCAATGCGCCTGTAGCTGAATACTGGGCGCCAGAGGTGGATACCAAGTCAGATGGCGTCGAAGCCAAGACGACCGAAGGGATCAAGCCGGAGGGTGCCGCAGACGAGCCGATCTTCCCGTTGATCATGTTCAGTCACGGGCTAGGGGGCACACGCACCATGTACTCGTCCGTCTGCGGGGAGTTTGCTTCTTATGGCTTCGTGGTGTGTGCTGTCGAGCACCGCGATGGCTCAGGACCACGATCGTACGTCAATCACGCCAAGTCGTCAGAAACGCCAGGCAGTGTGTCAGACGCCGAGCAGCAAGGGCACATGGACCACAAGCCCCGCGAACGGGAAAGGGGCTATCATTACGTCGACTACATCTTCCCCAAAAACAACCCCTACGACACCGCCCCGCAGAGCGACAAGGGTGTAGATGCGGAGCTCCGCGCCGCACAAATCGACCTTCGCATGGCGGAACTGGAAGAGGCGTACGCAGCCATGTGCCAACTCCAGCGCGGCGAAGGCGAAGAACTCGCGAAGACGAACATGCGCCGTAAAGGCTTCAAGGGCTCTTCTTCCCGCGGCTTGGAAGGTGTCGACTGGGCTCGCTGGAAGAATAGGTTCAGTCTCGACAACGTCACAGCCTGTGGGCATAGCTTCGGCGCCGCGACCGTGATCGAGATGCTCCGGCATACGGACCGCTTCACCTGGATAAGCCAAGGCATCATCTACGATATCTGGGGCGCCGGGACCAAGCCTCCGGAGAAGGAGTCGCCGGACCACCGGATAGACGCGCCCTTGCTGGCGATCAACAGCGAAGCCTTCACCTACTGGCCAAGCAACTTCGAACTGGTCACAAGCCTGATCCAGGAAGCACAAGCTGAACCCCAAGCTTACCCAGCCTGGCTCATGACCTTGCGGGGCACGGTGCACATCTCCCAGTCCGACTTCTCCCTCCTCTACCCCAACATCTGCTCCATCTTCCTCAAAATGGTGGCCAACCCGCGCCGCGCCCTGGACCTCAACATCAACGCCTCCCTCGAATTCCTCGCCCACGTCCTGCCCCCCGACCTCGCCCAAGTGAACCGCGCGTACAAGAACGAGGGCTTGCTGGAAGCCGAGCCCCACCCGCTCGAGCACATCCCGTCCATTCAGATGCACCGGCCGGATGACAAGTGGGTCGCCGCGCGGCTGCAGATCAAACATGAGTCGATTTACCGGCTTAGTCCCAAGTTGTACCGGAAGCTGAAGCGGCGGGCAGCGGAGAAGCACGGGAGGAGGCCGGAGACGGGGGATGAGGTGTGGTTGCATGTTAAACCGACGGCGGCGGTTCTCGAGGATTTTGAGCGGAAGCATGGCGGGCGGTCGCGGTCGTTGGAGGCTGTTACGGAGGGGGCGTTGCCGGTTGATGATATCTCTACCGAGGATTCTAGGATGGAGAAGGGCTCGGAACGTGCCGAGCTTGAGGATGGCGTTGATGGATGAGCTTGAAGAGACGAAGTCTAGCCGGACGACGTATTGGATGGAGAACGGCGCCACAAGCTCGCGAACTCCCTACACCTGGGTGATTCGAGCCGCTGCCGAATTGACCTGCCCGGCTGATTGGCTCCCGTAATGCGACTGTCTTGCCACGCAGCTCGCTCTCAGCACCGTAGGGCCGCAAGGCTACTTGTTGCATCTCGAGCTACTCAATCGATATCCATTGGATCATCCACATAATCCGACTCGTCGTCGTCAATATCCATCGGGTCCCATTCGGCATCCGCCGGCAGCCGCTCCTCGGGCCTCAAAAGCGTGACGTTGAAACAGCGCTCAAGCACCTCATTCGACTCATCCCACGGACACCACTCCCTCAGCACCTTCCACACTCGATCCGAAGTCCGGTGGCGCGCCTCAAACCGCTCCACCTGCCCCTCACGGAGTAATTTATCGTAATCGCTGTACGCGTGCCGGACGTGCGCGACGACGATGCTGGTCAAATGTCGCGCGTTCCAGGGTTTGGAGTGGGAGAGGTTGTAGGTGAAGGGTCGGGCGATGCAGAGGTCGAGGACGCGCTCCAAGGCTGCGGCGGGGATGCGGGGGAAGAGGTCGGCGAGGGGATTCCGGTTCCATTCTCGGCGGCGTTGGTGCTCTTCGAAGGTGAGCTCTTCGGCGGGAGTGCTTTGAGGATGTTGAGGATGTTGGCTATACATTAGCGTATATTTGTATGGATATGCGTGTAAGTTGGTGAGGCAGTTGTCAAGGGTCGAGTTTACCTGTAGGAAACAGAAGTCGAGGTCGGGCGTCGAAGGTCTTGGCGAAAAGCTTGTGAGCTCTTTCTACAGTACTCGCTATGTTGACGGTTGACATCGAGAATTTGAACAGTGCAGAGTTACCCTCGATGTATATCATTACTTCCGTCTCGCAATCCACGAATATGCGTACATATTGAGAACTCCTCATCCAGCTCCGAACAGCATTTGAGACCACCAAACCCCGTTTCAGCTGCTGATTCTCTCGAGTCTCCACTCATCTAGCCACAAATATCCCTCTGATCTCATCTGTTTACAGCACAAACGTCAACCCAACAACAATCGCGCCCACAGCAGCTGAGCCGACGAAAGAGTAGTCTGACAGAAGGAACCTAGTCAGCAATCCGCGCGTCTCTCACGCACGTTAGGTATATGTACGTACCAGCCACAGCAGCCATGGCCGCTCCACTCTTCGTGCTCGAAGTCCCGGTCGAAGAGTTACCAGTGCCGCCGCTCGACCCGCCGCCCGCATCGCCCGATCCGCTTGAGCCTACCGGGTTGGTGGGTGGGACGCCTTCGGTGCCGGTCGCTGCGGAGCCGGAGAGGGTGCTGGAGGAGGCGGAGGATTTGGTCGAGGTACTCATTGTGCTCATGGTGCTGGAATTTGACATCATCGAGGATTGCGCCTATGAGGTCCGTCAGCGATGGTTCGGGCAAAGCTAGTTCAAATCTGGTTCAAGCATACGTAGACTTGGGCGATGAGGCAGAAGGCGAGCACGAAGGCTGCCAGGATGGAGGTGAAGGAGCGCATGTCGTCGTCTTTGGTTGGGAGGATACGGCGGTTGGTCAAGCTGGGCAGTGGATGTAGTAAATCCTATGGAATGGAACATATGAAGACGGCCTACTGGGAGTATATAGCCCGCCAAAAAAAGTCGCCTCCGATTATCGCGTACCTACATTCATCATCATCGCGACGGACTCGAAGCCGCGCGCCTCATCCATGCTTCCAAAGATGTACAGACCATTCCTTGTGTAGAACGACTGCACATGTTCCGGCCACTCGGCGCCAGAGCACAGCGGTGTTCAGCCAACGTGAACGCATATACCAGGAACGTGCTGCGTGACGTATCGCGAGAGATCAACGTCTATCACCCGTTTCGGACGATCTTTTGGCGGCAAGTGGGTCGAAGAAGCAATGCATGCCGGCTTGCCGGTACATCTTGACGATGCTTGTTTGAGGATGTGCCGAGGGGAATTTTGTTGATGGTTGGTGGCAACGCGAAGGAAGAGGAGCGGTTCTGCGGATGATCGACGTCAAGCATCAAATGTCTTTTCTCGACCGAGGGTGGCGTCAGCGTGCAGACGATGTTTTTTGTGTGAGCGACTCGAGACTCGCGGAGCGCATGCGATGGACTTCGGAGGACGTATGTCAATATCACACCTGGGGAAGCTTGGAGGACACTTGTGGCAGTAAGGACAGTACGGCAGTAATTCCGAAGGCTGGTGCACCAAAAGGGCATGAAATTCCCGGCCCACAGCACGAGCCTTAAAGGTGCGGCTGAGAGACAGGGAGTCGCCAACAGTAAATTTGCATCAACGTCTCAACCTTCGCTGGCGCTGCTCAGTTTGTGTGTTGTGCCCTGGAGGCGAACCGTCACAATAGAAGATGGCGGTTTCTTGGACTCTTTGGTGTATGCTCAACTACACGCAGAGGGCGGCCGCCAGCCTTCCCCTTGGATCAATCAACAAGGAGAGTCTACGAAGCACCAGCACTCAAATATCCTTCGACCCATTGGCATTACTAGCAATCCTGCACAACCCGCGAGCCGCGGCCAGTGCTGCACGCTTGTATTACCAGAATGAACTGGGCCTCTTCCGCTGGCCTCACACGATGATGGTTGGCGGCGCATTACCGCCGTTCAAAGTGCTCGTGGACCATCTAGTATCACAGTCCAGGTCGATACATCCAGCGGTAGAGATGCTCAAGGCAGATATCGGGGCTTTGGAAGTACGCTCGAATATCGGCTTCTCTAGCCTCCCTCGAAGCTACAGCAACACCTGGTTGAGTGATCAGCTGGCATTCCGGCCATCCTCTGTTCCAACGAACGATATCCTCGTGGTCCATCTCCGCACAATACAAGGCCACCGTGTGCTGGCTGATCCCTCGGACCCTGCTCGCGGCACAGAATATCTGAATCCTCGCCTACAAGGCCTAGCACTGGACCTTATCGGACTTACGACGGCGTTGCTGCTTGTAGTGGGACTCGTGTTCAGCGTGCTCTTGGGTGATCTCTGGTCGACGGTGCTCTTCGTCACCTACTTCTTCCACGCACTCGCATCGCTAGCTGTGTCCGTTACCAGCATGATGAGCACGACCGATGTGTACGGCGGTCGCGTTCGCGAGGATGCGACCCTGCGGTATGCTATCCACCAAAGGGTGGCAGGCGGTAAGGTCGTTTTCAAAGGCCGGCAAGATACGCTGGAGACATGGGCGAGGATGTCCTGGGCGTTCCGGCGCAGTCCCGTCCGTGATACATTGCACTGGAGCTGGACGCTCACTGGTACCCTCTCCGCGGCCGCCTCCGTTGTCTGCATGGTCAATATGGCTGGCTACCTGCAGCTTGCGTATCTGGGCACGCTGCTGCTCTCGTCGCTTGGTGAGATTTTCGCGACGCAGCTGGTCCGTAGTGTGCAGCGCACGTCCGTTCACTACGGCGAGGTTTGTTTGCAGGGTGACAATCAGTATTGGAGTAGGGCTGTCATACGCTCAGCCTTGGATACGGACGATCGATTCTCGCTCGCAGACCTGCCTTGGATGGAGTTTGGTATGTTCCCGGAGCAACGATTGTGGCGTAATCTGTGCGATGTTTTGCAGGTGTCAAAGACGGATCTCAACGCCCTGACGCATGAAGCCATAGTCGCGAGATTGTCGGATGGCGTGGCCAACGAAAAGGTGTATCTGTCGCAGCGGCTAGCTAGCGAAATTGCTGAGGCACGGACGGTGGCGATGAAGTCATGAACGCTGTCGTTGTGGCAAGTGCTTGCTCGCATGCACGATACTGTCTTCCAAGACGCTGGCGCGAACAAAGAGAACAAGATCGAGAAGCCTCCGATCGCTATCGATATGGGCTCGAGGAATGTCCTGAAGCCATGTGAGGGCTAGTACCTGAACTACAAACCCGCGGGCCAGTTCCTTGACTGGCAAGCACAGGGCAGCATTCACCGATGTACTCTACCTCGTCCTCTCCTCGGCGCCGTGACCTGGGATTTGGCGGCTCAAACATGCGAAACCGCGAAGTTCAAGGTCGAGTCGGGCTTCATTGCCAACACACTGACCCTTTCGCAAAACACAATTAAGCTTGAGTAACAACTCCCCGTCATACCAATCTGGCAGATTATCTGCACACCCGCTGCACCAAGCATGCCAACGACTTGTTGTTCTCAAAAATCTTCCCATCAACAAGAACGTTGAACAGCCATGATAGGCCCGCACTCCCAGTGGTAGCTCTTAGGCGGCCTGTCCTTCGGGCGCTCGGCAGTCGTTTTGAAGAGGTTATCGCCGTCATAGAAGCAGGTGAGCTCCTCGTCTTTCCGGATCCCGGAGGTGAACCATGGTTCCATGCCTGCACCTCGGGATCGTGTCTCTCCGCACTGGGGTGCAGGGGTGATTGAAGCGGCACATGGGGATGTATACCTCGCAACCTCGCAATCATCGCTGTCGCTCAGGGTATTCGAGTTGACTCTCATGGCGCTCATGATGGGCGGGTTCGATAGGTTGAGCATGGAGCACCGAGAGTCATCGGCGCGGTTTCGCATGTCCATGATAGTTCGGGCAGACTCGCAGGTGATTATTGATCTTGGACTACGCTAGGTGGTGACCTTACAGTAGGCTGTGCATTCGAGTGGCGACTATTTGTGGTTCCTTCACCGCGATCAGACCTACCGACTCAGCGGAGAAGAGTCAGGGCTGGTGCGTTAGCTATATGGTTAAGCAAAATATCCATGACTTTCACATACGGCCATAGATTGCAAGGAACAGAGGATCCCGTCCGCTCTCCTGTACTTAAGCTGCAAATCGGCGGACTAGTATTCCGGTCGGTGACGACGGGAGAATCCCCGCTGCTGTATGTTTTTGCTCTTTTGAGCTCATGGTCCGACTGCTGAAAGGGCTCGATCGGTGGAGAGGACGACGGTGTGGCATGTATGCGGAGGCGAGCTGTGTTACGCGCATGTTCGTCCAACGTCGTGCTAGATTTTGCAGTCCAGGCGTCAGAACGAGCGTCGCTCAATGCGTGAACGGTGCGGAGAGTAGAGATGCGATCTATAGCTTGCTTGTCGGAAGCTGATAATCTTCTGTCATCTGCCTCCTTAGCCGTCCGCTCTCCGCCACGCATCCAACGCCTTGTCGTATTCCACCCCTCCGTTGTCGCATCTCTCACCCACTAGACTCCACGTCCGACTACGTATTATACTCTCCACCATCCTCTCATTCCTGATCAACATTGCCAACGCTTCCGTCCGCGCCTCTCGCGGAAAGTAGCGTGAGCTGTACGGGTCCAACCGCTCATCCACCAACCTCTCCCGCGCCTTCAAGTCCTCTGTCTCCCGTATTACATGATCGGGGTCATCTGGATCAGGGCTAGTGGCGACACCGGCGCAATAATTGAGTACATCTGAGCGGGACTGCCAGGAGGGGAAGAGGACCTTGTCCTTGAATTGTTGGCATGCGGCTGTGTCGATTGGTCGACGATGTACAGGTCTCGCTATGCGTTCGGTGGTTGAAGAAGGATCGAAGGAATTGGAAGTACCCGGCGTGACGAGGGCGTTGAGGTTTTGACTGATCGTGTCATCGACGGTGCCGCGGGAGATGCGGAGGAAGTCTGTAGTTTAGCCATCTTCGCATGAGCGTGAGTAAGTGACTGTGCCGGTGGGAGGGTATAGCCTACCTCGTAGAGCGGTGGTGTTGAAGCAGAACCGCGGCGTCAGGGCGGGTTGGTCGGGTGTGCGAGACATGGTGAAGCGAGAGGGTGGCGGAGTTGGAGAAGGAGAGGCGGAAGGTGGAGGCAATATGGGCGCTGGGCTGCGTTTCCAGAGTATGCCCGCCAGGTTCGAATATGTTTAGAGAGCCGTTTGGTGTTGTATATACAGATGCTCATCGTCGTCGCCGCCGCCACTTACAATCTCGCCGACGTCACGACCAGCGCGCGTCACACACGCGACAGCAACTCCAGACTTCGAGAGTCAATGGAAGCCTGCAACGGCAACATCACCCCGTCGACTCTGTACTGGCATGCTATGGTCGCGCTGCTCTCTCTCACGGTCATCCTGCGCTTCACGATACAAGCGTAGCGCCGCACAACCGCTTCTCTACCTCAACAGCCCACCATCCCCGCAGGCACCATTCGCGGCACGCGACGCGAGGTCGCTGTACAGACACTGGCTGCCACCCCAGACGGATCGTGGAAGACTCGGAAAGATGCCGCCGAAACAGGCAACGCTCGGGTACGTCAAGTCCGGGCAGCAGACTCTTGGGTGCGGCTCTATGCGCCCTGATGCGGCGTGGGAACCGGGTCAGCTGATGTGTGAATAGCAAGTTCTTTGGCGGCCAGAATGGAGGCAAAGCAGCGCCGCAGCAGTCGAAGCTGAAGTTCGGGTCGAAGGCTAAGCCCAAGGCCAAGACCAAGGGAGAGGATGGGGAGGTTGAGGCGGGTGCTGCGGTTGCCGATTGTGTCAATGGGCATGTCAAGGACGAGGATGTGAAGATGAGAGAAACCACGCCTGTAAAGGAGGAATACGTGGAGGATGCTGGAACAATAGTCAAGAATGAGCGTGCCTCGTCAAACTCTACGAAGAAACGCACAGTTTCGGATGCTGCAGAGGAGGATGGGGAGCAGACCGAAGAGACCGAAGCGCCACCGACCAAGAAGCGGCGACAGAAGGTTGCCGACCCAAAGCCGAAGAAGGGTGTGGCGACGAAGAAGAGCGGTACGAAGGCTAAGCCAGTCGTCGAAGATGCTTTGGAGATGGATGAGTCGCCACCCAGTAGCAAGCCGGCAGACCCGCCAAAGACGGACCACCAAGTCGCGGAATCTGATGAGGACGTCGAGCCGCTGCAGCCGAAGAAGCGATCCAAACCCACTAGGTCTCCACCAGCAAAGAGCAAGCCTGCGGCGAAGGCTCCGGTCGTTGATGTCGACGAGGACGATGCGAGCAACAGCGAGAAGGAATCGATTGCCGAAGAAGAAGCGGAAGCCTCCGAGAACGATGTCGAGGAGGAGAAGCCTGAAACATCTGCGAAAGCCCGGAAGAAGCTTCAAAGTGTTCTCGCATCCCCAACTAAGACCGCCCATCCGGATTGGAAGGCGGGTGAGGCTGTACCGTACGCGGCACTGTGCGTCACATTCTCGAGAATCGAGATGACGACGAAGCGACTGGAGATCTCGGCGATATGTTCAGCTTTCCTGCATCAGGTGTTGAGACTCACGCCAGATGACCTGCTGCCCACTGTTCTGCTAATGACCGGCAAGCTGGCAGCCGATTACTCCGGTATCGAGCTGGGTATTGGCGAGTCGCTGATCATGAAGGCGATCGGTGAGACGACTGGACGGAGTCTCAAAATCATCAAGGAGGATCAGCAGAAGATAGGCGACCTTGGGCTTGTAGCGGCGAAAAGCAGGCAGAATCAGCCTACTATGTTCAAACCAAAGCCGCTCACTGTCAGGGGCGTGCACGATGGTCTGATGAAGATCGCCGTTGTGGAGGGCCAAGGCGCTCAGGGTCGCAAGGTGGACGGCATCAAGAAGTTGCTGTCTTCCGCTGACGTTGGACTTGCGAAGGGACAGACGGTCGACATCAACAAGGACAAGGGCGGACCCAGCGAATCCAAGTTCATCATCCGCGCTCTGGAAGGAAAAATGCGCCTCGGTCTCGCGGACAAAACACTGCAAATCGCTCTTGCGCAAGCCATGGTCGCGCACGACGTAGCGCAACACGGCAAGAAAGTGCCTTCCGAGACCGAACTCAAGAAAGGCGAAGAAGTCTTCAAGACGGTCTACAGCGAGCTGCCGGCCTACGAAGTCATTGTGCCCGCCCTCCTAAAAGGCGGGATCTGGAAGCTCCGGGAAACCTGCAAGCTGCAGCCCGGCGTCCCGCTCAAGCCCATGCTGGCAAAGCCCACCAAGTCGATTGGCGAAGTGCTCGATCGCTTTGAAGGGAAGGATTTCACGTGCGAGTACAAATATGACGGCGAGCGCGCGCAGATTCATTTCGTCTCTCACTCCGCCGGCCAGGAGTTTGCCACTACTATCGCGCCCAAGGAAGGCAAGAGTGAGGCCGGGATATCGAACATCTTCTCCCGGAACAGCGAAGACCTGAGCAAGAAGTATCCCGACATCCTCGCCAAGCTGCCTACATGGGTGAAGTCCGGAACACAGTCTTTCGTTCTCGACTGCGAGACCGTGGCTTGGGACGTCGAGAAGAAGCACGTCCTACCATTCCAGCAACTGATGACGCGCAAGAAAAAGGACGTTAAGGCCGAGGATGTCAAGGTGAAGGTCTGCGTCTTTGCTTTCGACTTGCTGTACCTGAATGGAGAGGCTATTGTCGCCAAACCTTTCCGCGATCGGAGAGACCTGTTGTACAGCGCTTTCACGCCGGTGGAGGGCGAATTCGCCTTCGCGCAGTACGGTAATACGCATGAGACCGATGAGATACAGATCCTACTCGAGGACTCCATCAAGGCTTCATGCGAGGGTCTGATGGTGAAGATGCTGGACGGCGTGGAATCACACTACGAGCCTAGCCGACGCTCGCAGAATTGGCTCAAAGTCAAGAAGGACTACCTCGCCGGCGCGGGCGACTCACTTGATCTCGTGGTATTGGGCGCCTACTACGGGAAGGGGAAGAGGACCTCTGTCTACGGGGCTTTCCAACTGGCCTGCTGGAACAAAGACTCGGAGAACTTCGAGACGGTGTGCAATATCGGAACCGGGTTCTCCGAGGTGCTGCTGGCCGAGCTGTACGAGACGCTATCACCGCTTGTTATCGATCGCGCGAAGCCATTCTACGACCACAGTACTGGCAAGAATGACCAGCCGGATGTGTGGTTCGAGCCCCGGTTCGTATGGGAGGTCAAGACCGCGGACCTGACACTGTCTCCTCGCTACCGCGCCGCTGCTGCAGAGTTTGGGAGCGATGGCACGCACAAGGGTGTCAGTCTGAGGTTTCCGAGGTTTATCAGAGTGAGGGATGATAAGAAGGTGGACGATGCGACGAGCTCGCAGCAGGTTGCGGAGATGTATCGGCGGCAGGCGGAGCACGGAAAGGAGAAGAAGGCCGGGATCGATGATGACTTTGAGTACTGAGTGCGAGCCCCAAAGCTGTTCAACGCTGCCTAGTGTTTGCACGGGCGGGTACTGGGGTTGCTTGAAGGCACGTTACTGTTGCAAGTACCGGTACGTACGTGGTACGGGAAGTCTTCTAATTCCAGGCTTCGGCCCATCCACCGCAGCCAGTGCCGAGCCATATAGATGGGTGTGGCTTCTAGTCTTCGGACTGCGCAACTTATCGGGTCAGCCAGACAAGGTGATCGCACAATTATGTACAAGCTGTGGTACGTTGTCCCGCATACTTCCTCACTCCTTGCCTTGAACGCTGCGGTCCAGACCGACAAAAGATCTCCCAACTGATCATCGATGTCTAGGTCGAAGTGTTGATCTGCTTCTCGTGCATCTTCTTCGCATACTCCTTCTCCTCCCGCGTCCCGTGGATGTTACCGGCCACATAATTCTCGGTGCTCTTGTCGTTGTTGGTGGTGAAGAACGACAGAATGAGCGCCGTGCCGGAGAACGCAAGCGAAACTAAGAACACCGTGCTCGCCGCGCTAACGAACGCCGCGCGGTACGGTTCTTGTACTGCTTCCCGGATCCCAGCTGTTATGCCCTGCACAGCGTCGTAGGAGCCGGTACCTTGGAGTGCGGCGTGCAGGGCGGTGAGAGAAGCGGCAGGCAGGCCTTGCGCGAGCGCAACAGGGTTGACATTCTTCGGGATGGTTTGATTGAGACGGTTGCTGAGTGTGGCCGTATAGATCGCGACCGAGATCGCGGAGACGAAATTGCGTGTGCTGCCGCTCAGGCCGCCACCTTGCCCGATTTCCTCTTGTGATCGCAGCGGGAAGGTGGACGTGGTGATGGCGACAGACTCGACGACACCTATGGCATATGCGCCGCAGACGAGCAGGCCGATAGTCTGTGCCCGGTTGTTGAGGTCTGCCGCCACGGCTGTTAGGAGCGCGACGCTGATGATGGCCGAGCCGATCATCGCCCACTTCGGTCCCGTGAACCAGACGATGAAGCCGTGGCACATCTGTGCGAACACAAAGGCCATGTTGCCGAGTCCCGCGAGTGTACCAACATCATATGCGCTGATCTCGCCTCGACCGTAGTAGACGACGTTCACGACCTGCGGGAAGATGATGGCGCAGCCGTAGTACACGCCCGCGGCAATCCCGGTATTCCATGCAGCGGACTGGAAGCGGATATTCTTGAAGAGGTGCAGGGGCAAGTAGGTGTCGCGCCCTTTCTTGGAGATGAAGATCTCGTAGGCAGGCAGGATCCCGAAGAGGGTGATGCCTCCTACGACCATGGTCGCGATGACTTGTGGGGAGTTCCACGGATAAAGTACACCTCCCCAGTTAAGGCCGAAGATGAATATGGCGAGGCCGCCACTGAAGAGGACGACGCCGATCCAGTCGAAGGAGAAGAAGAGGTCTTTGGCAAGCCTGCCGGGAGAAAAGTGGACGTCAGCCATGGAGCTCTTACGCCGAGCCTACAGATGGAGCCTTACCTTTGACGATGCAGCATGCTGAAGGTAGGGGGGTCTGCAGGGCGAGGTCGAGGTCAGCAAAGTGAGGGGGTATTCATTGATCGAGCACGGAGCGGATCTTACGGTAGAACAAATACCACGAGAGCGCACTGACGGCATTGATGGCTATGAGGAAGTAGAAGCTGGAGGACAATGTCAGTACGGCTTGTACAACGGCTCTTCCGAGTTCACGTCGACGGCCTGCTCACCTATTCCGCCATGATCCCGGATACCCAAGAAAAGAGTATGCCACTCGCGCAGCCAGCGGACTTGTCGGCGTGGTCATCAAGTAGCAATATCTTCAGTCCATGGATGCACGGATTAGCCAACCTCTCCAACCTTGGTCCGGACTTTCGATACGTACGAGTTAGCGATGTATCTCCACTTCATGGGGACAATCTCCGCGACAACCCAAAAGAAGGACTGCTGGAAGGCAACCGCCACGCCGATGATGACTTCGGCGGCGATCAGAGTGTTGACATCCTTCGCCAGGGCGCCAACAATGCTACCGATGAGGGCGAGTAGAGAGGCAATGATCTGCCCAAAGCGAAGGGTATCAGCCATCGAATGTTTCGCCTAAGGGATGAACTGATCAGGCTTACGAAAAACCAACGGCGACCAAATATGTCTGCAATGCGTCAGCCAGTCTGCGGAGACGCACGCAATCACCGACCTTACCGGAAAGTTGTCCGACGAGGAGAAAGCACACTGCTCCACAACTCAGGTTGGCCAAAGGCACCCAATTGATGTTCGGATCTGGACCAATATCCGCGTTGATCTCACTCAGGATCGGAGCAATCAGGCCGTAACCTGCGGAAACGGCAGCTCGTTAGCAGCTGTCTGCCCCAGACATATGAGTATATGGTGGACCTACCCCCAATGCCACCCATGAAGGCCATGCCTATGGCAAACATGGTCCCAATGAAGTTGATCGACGTCCAATACTTGGCTTCAAATTTGTCGGCGTTGCGGCCTTTCGCGACGTCGGCTCGGTCATCGTTGGCGCGGTGGTCGTGGCCGACCGGGTCCTTGGTCTCGACCGGGTGAATGTCATAGTTGCCGTTCTCGATCTGGTCGACGTCCCGGCCGCTGGACTTCTCGTGGCTACTCATACTTGTGGAGCTCAGCGCAGAAACGGAGAATAGTTTTCGGTAGCGGAGCGAGCAACGGAGAAGACTGCCCTGGACCTCCAGTCAAATCAGAAAGGGTTCGAACAAAGGAGAAGACCGTCTTGTACCTCAAGTCAGATCACAGAGGGTTGATGTGACGAGGAGAGTTGTCTTCCATCTCTCCGAGCAGACGCCGACCTATATCTTGCTCCTGGCATGTGCTCGCATGCCAAGAAGTACCGCCATATGACCGAGCTGCAAGCTGAGACATCAGACCAGAGGCCAAGATTACGGTCCAGACGTCCCAGTCTGCGAAGGGTAATGATGCTCAACCCTTTCTTACTGTATCGTCGTTCAGGCCCGAACTTGTGCGAGGAGGCAATCGTAACCCTTCAAGGATTCGGGAGTAGTCTGCCGAGTGACTTACTAAGGTTACTCGCCAACCTTAACCCCACTCCCTCCACACGACCCCAGACGAACCCGGAGCTAGCGAACTCGAAGCCAAGACCGTGGACTTCACCAATGGAAGAGACATATGCGTCCCTTTTAGGCGCGATGGCCAATCCCGAAGCGAGCTGAGAATGTACCTCTTCTGTTCTGATGTGACGAGGTGCTTTGATGAGCTCGCGGTCCGGTTCATCTAACCGAACCTCCCTCTGCGCTTCATAGAGCTTCGTGGATTGACGGGACAGTAAACTCGGAAAGCGAAGATACTGCTCGCAATTTGTCAGGCTCATCTGGCACTCCATTATTACCGGGTCTGCGACTTGTTTCCGGCACATACTTCTATCCCCGGCGCAGGACGATCGTACGCGGTCGAAGGGGGGTTCACAGCTTTGATGCAAAAGGAAAGACCAAGCGCTGCATGTGAGAAGCTCGAATCTTGACGATCCTTAGTCGAGGCCAAGGATGTTTCCCATTGGGTTCTGGCGACTGGGCGAGCGGAGAGTGTGCAGATTTATGAGTATATGTATGGAACCACGATAGACGGAGTGTGTAGATGTGGGATTTGGCTGAACCTGCGTGCTCTACACGTTCTCCACTACATCAGCTCTCTCTGACTGACACTCGACACTGCTCAGCTTGCTTGCGAAGGGATGGGCGACACATTCGATTATGTCATCTGCGGGTAGGTCGTCGACGTGATGTTACCGCGATGGCGAACGAGCGCTGACTGGGGATATAGAGGTGGAACTTGCGGTCCTGTCGTGGCTGGGCGCCTCTCCGAGGATCCCAACGCGAAGATCCTCATCCTAGAGGCAGGCTCGGACAGCGCTGAAGTGGACAACATACACATGGCCGGCGCGTATGTCCACGGCGACCACTCCCACCCTTGTTGCCTCTTTGCTGACGCGATACAGATGGACCAAGAATCACTACGGACCGACAGATTGGGTGCGTATGCCGATTGATGCAGCCCTTGACCAGTCCGAGACATTCGCTTATTCTGCCAAGAATATTGTAACTCCTCCGCAGCCTGGGCTCAAAGGCAAGGAGTGTAGACTTCCCCGAGGTAGGTTCCTAGGCGGGAGCAGTGGCTCGAACGGTACCATCTGCATACGGGGAGTGCCGCAGGATTACGATGATTGGGGTTTCCTGGAATGGAGCGGCAAGGAGATGTTTCGAGCTATGAAAAAGGTACTTACACATTCCGCTGCACACGCTCGTACACGAGACAGACCTCTGACCTCGCGGACAGGCGGAGAATTTCCACCCTCAGGATTGGTTTCAGCACGACGAGAGCGCCCATGGATACGACGGACCGCTTAACATCGAACCCGCCGAAGTCTACCCGATCGCCGACAAATTCTTCGAGTCTTACCAATCGAAGGGGCTCCCGTATAAACCCGACATGTTTAGCTCGGGCGAAACGGCCAATGGCTGCGGTCATGCCATGAGAACTACCTGGCAGGGGTCTCGCACGACTGCAGCAGACTACATCGTCAAGGACAGGCAAAGACCGAATGTGACGATCAGATGCGATGCGACCGTCGACAAAATTATACTCGACCGCGACTCGGGAGGTCTCGAAGCCAAGGGCGTTGAGTACCTAGACAATGACGGTACGAGATACAGAGCCTACGCACGCAAAGAGGTTCTTCTGGCTGGCGGCACCTACAACACCCCCACCATGCTGTTGCGTTCCGGCATTGGTCCCAAAGCAGAGCTCGAGGCACTCAACATCCCTGTGCAGCTCGACTTACCCGGTGTGGGCAAGAACCTCCAAGATCATCAACTCATCTTCATGTACTACGAAGTCAGCGAACCCGGCCTCACAGACGACGCACGGGTCAACCACGATCCTGACGCTTACGAAAACGGCTCCAAAGAATGGAAGGAGAAAAAGAGCGGCTGGTTGGCAACCTTTCCTTTTGGTGCGTTTGCTTTTGCCAGACTCAACGATCGATTGGATCGCGAGAATCCTGAGTGGCGTGCTCTTCCGCGGAAGCCTGGCCGGGATCCCATGGGTTTGACGGAGTCGCAACCTAACCTCGAGTTCTTTCACACTGTCTGCTACGGCGGCCCGCCAGAATACACCGACTTCCCCAAAGAGGGCCAGTTTGCCTTAGCGGTTTGTTGCTTCCTGTGCGGCCAGCAGTCGCGTGGTGAAGTCACTATCAAGAGCACCGACCCGTTCGAGCCTCCCCACGCCGACCCGAGATACCTGTCGGATAAGCGGGATCTACTCATGATGTCGGAAGGCGTTCGCTTCGCCAATGAAATCACCATGGAGGGAGCAGGGACCAAGAACGTCATCAAGCGCGCCTGGCCTGCCGGCGCGATGCACCACCAAAACAAGACCAACGAGGACTGGCAGCCGTTCGTGCAGAAGTACGCCTCGACTTCTTACCACCCTGGCGGTACATGCAAGCTGGGCAAGTCGGACGACCCGATGGCTGTCGTGGACCAGCACCTCCGCGTCCGGGGCGTCAAGGGCTTGCGTGTCATCGACTGCGCTATCATGCCGACATTGATGAGTGGCCACACCCAGATGCCTGCCTACGGTATTGCTGAAATCGCTGCGGAGATTATCCAAAGAGCACATCCGGCATCCAGCTCGAGCCGATCGAACGAGTTTAGTGCGCGGCTCTGATTGCAAAGTTTATGGGTGATGCCAGCGACTGCTTTATATTGGCCATGCTGCTCTGATGTGTGCATTGTACGACAGTTTACCGTTCAGGAGCAGTTCATGGATGTCCGTAGACCAATGATCGTCTACCGAACCTACGAATGACCGTGACTTCACTGTGAGAGCGAGCCGTCACAAGCGGCATATACGCACCAGCTACTTCTTCACGAAATACAACCTCTGGTTGGACTCCGAGAAGTCTCTTGAGGGTTACCACTCGCCGTATTGCGACCCGGAGCAAGCGGTTGAAGTGAATACCATCTTAGAGCCGGCCGCTATATCCTGAGCACGCTTGCATGAAGATGGCGGAGGACAGAGCTGCGGAGCGTAGGCCCGACTCGAGATACGAGCATCACAGTCATTGTTTTAGGTGCACTGTGCGCTGTACGCTGTGGTTCAGACGGTGATTGCATGATACGCTTCTTCTCGATACTGTACACAACGTACTCTTGACTTCACATCAAGTTGCGGTCCCCATTGTGACCGATCACTTTGCTTTCAATTTCAGAGCTTTGACTCCTTTTTCACCATGTCGAGCCATGAGAAGTCCTACTCCAGTGTTAGCTTTGAGGTAATTCACGGAACCTGTAGGTTCGTTCATCGCAGCGTGTCGGACGGGCAAGAGATCGGTACTTACCATAGGTAGATCAGCTTGAGGGTCGATGATCACATTGATAACCACAGGAACTCGAGCATGGTACGCCTTCTCGGTCGCTTCTTCCAACTCATCTGGCGTGCGTACCACCATACCAATCCCACCCGCCATCTCGGCAATCTTCTGATACTCCGTCTGGTACCCGAGAGACCAGGCACTAAGGCCCTTGCCGTCGGTCGTAGTGCCGGCTACGGTGTTCCTTTGGCGCTCTTGCCACTTCTCCGCTGAATCCGCGTCTCCCCGGTAGACGCCGCTGTTGTTCATTACGAACACTATGACGTCCATTTGGTAGCGAGCCATGGTCTCCACTTCGATGGCCGAGAACCCAAAGGCGCTATCGCCTTCGATTGCCACAATCTTCTTGCGGCCTGGCTTGCCGGCTTGCCCTTCCGGCTGCGGGAAATTGTACGCAGCATAGGATGCGATGGCGTAGCCCATTCCGACACCCATCGTCGCATAGCTACCAGCGTCCAGTCTTATTCGAGGGTGTTCCATGGTGAAGATCGATCGGCCGATGTCCATTGCGTTCGCACCCTCGGAGACGTAGACTACGCCACCGGCCGCGGGATCCGAGAGCCGGTCCAGTTGTCCCTTGATCACGTCGTAGGCTTTCTCGAATGTCATGGGCAGCTTGTCAACGGTCGCCTTCTTCGCCGCCTTCTCCTTGTTCTTGGAAGCCGCTGCTTCAAGAATACGGTAGAAGGCAGACGACGGACCTTGCCATCGCCAGTCTCCAAACGCAGAGATCAATTCATCGACGACCAAGCCGACGTCTCCGACAACACTCAACGTAGGATGGCCTCCGTTCTTGCCAAGTTCGTCAGCATTGATGTCGACTTGAATAATCTTGACATCTGGACTCCACTTAGGCGGCAGGCCGAAAGACAGTATCCAGTTCAGTTTCGCCCCGAGGACCAAGACAACATCAGCATGCTTGAAAGCGCTCGATCGTGCGGCAGAGTAGTTGTGTGGACTGGAGTCTGGAACAATTCCCTTGCCCATCGGTGTAGGCACGAAGGGCAAGCCAGTACTAATACCAAAGTCAGTTGAAGCTTCTGTGTGTGTCAGAGACTACAATCATGAACTAATTGCATACCGTTCAATGAGGGTGCGTATCTGTGCCTCAGCACGACCATACGCCGCTCCCTTTCCAAATACCACAAGAGGCGCCTTTGCGGTCTTGAAGGCTTGCACGATGTCCTGGATCTTGTTCCGGGGTGCAACTGATCGTGGGATCTCGGTGTATGGCCATAGCTTCTGCCTCTCGACATCGAAATGGCCAAGGATCAAGTTTGCGGGAAGATCGACGAACGCAGGACCCGGGCGACCGAACATTGCAGCACGAAAGGCATCGTTGATGAACTTCGGTATCAAGTCAGCCGAAGGCGGCCGCACGGCGAGCTTTGTGTGTGGCGTCAGAAGGGAGATGGCATCGACTTCCTGGAAAGCAGCCTTGCCAGAGTTGTGTGTCTCGCTGGAACCGCTCAGGACCAACAGCGGCCAGGAGTTGGCGGCTGCGTGAGGGATCTGGTCGACGGTTATTACTATCCCAAGACCTCCGTTGGCAAGTAGGAAGACAGTTCGTTGGTACATACGCCTGCCATGACATGGAACACACCCGGCCCTCCCACCGAAATGCATACTCCAGGCTTTCCGGTCAAGTAGCCGTAGGCAGTGGCGGCGTAGGCGGCGGCTTGTTCGTTGCGGAAGCTGATGAAACGGATCCCAAGATACAGTCCTTCCTGGGCGATATCTGTGCAAGGCAACCCAGGGGTACCGAAGATGACTGTAACGCCCAGGTCTTGCAGCGCTTGAGCAATGATTCTTGCCCCGTACACCATGGTTGCGGCGCCGTTGATTCAAGAAAGCGAGGACTTTCACGACTTCCACGACACTCCCTTGTCCCGATCGTAGGAGGGGAGTCCAAGACGTGCTCCAGTGTCTAGCATCCTTCCCGACAGCATCGCGGGGACATCGCTCCCGAGTCTACATCTCCGGCTTTCAGACAGCTCTCGGCCTGCTGGCCCCACGTCGCTACAGCTTGCCGTCGTTTTATCACAGCTGAGGGAAACGAGAGAGGGTGTCAAGAAATGGGGTTGCGGGAACAACTGTGGAGAAATATCAGGGCATTCGGGACATAGCCCGGATATAATCGTATGTCTCTGCCTTGGTTATAACTTATGCTTGATTAATTACAAAAAGCACATTTACAACAGATCGTCTACAAGCTTCCGCAGGTCAGGCTTCGAGATCTTCCCACTGGCGGTCTTGGGCCAGGCGTCGGGTATCTTCGGATTTCCTTCCTCAAGCCACCAGAAGTATCGAGGCGCCTTGAACCGTGCCAGCTTCTCCTTGACAAAGTCTCGAAGCTCCCCGTCGCTCGGTCGCGAGAACCCTTCCCTCAGCTCCAAGAAGGTGCCCAGCTCCTCTCCGTACTTGTCGTCTGGCACACCAACGATCGAAGCCTGTGCGACAGCCTCATGCTCTATGAGTCTATCTTCGATCTCCATCGGCGCGATATTCTCGCCTCCGCGGATCACCAGGTCTTTGATGCGTCCCGAGATGATGAAGTAGCCTTCTGCGTCGAGGTAGCCTTCGTCGCCAGTGTGCATCCATCTTCGGAGACGACCGTTCCCTAGATCTCCGACACCATTAGGTTGGAGATCTTCCTGGTGATACCGTAACGCCTCCTCCGTCTTTGCCTTGTTGTGCAGATACTCCGACATCTGCCCATACCCGCTGACCACGATCTCACCCTTCTCTCCCCAAGGCACCACCTCGCCTGTGTTCGGCTTCACGATCTTGGCAACAAAGTTCGGAAACAGTCTACCTGCCGTCTTGATGCGCTTTTCGTACGGATCCGTTTCATGCATCATGGTCGCGAACGAGCTCAACTCGGTCATACCCCAGCATGTGTACAGCCGTGGAATCGGAAAGACCGTTGTGATGCGACGCAACAACTCCGGTGGCATAGCGGCTCCAGCGATGATACCGAATTTGATCGTCGACCGGTCGATCGAGTCGAACTCCTTAAGTGCCATCTCCGTGACGAACATCGTAGGTACGCCATAGATTGCCGTGCATTTGTATTTCTCTATGCACTGCAGCGTCTTCTTTGCGCTGAAAATCTCACTCGGCAGAACAAGGGCTGAGCCGGCGACGGTACTTGAGCTGATCCCGACAATCATGCCGAACGAATGGAAGAGAGGAACAGGTAAGCAGATCCGGTCTTGAGCCGTCATGCGCGTCTGCTGCCAGATATGACGGCCGCAATTCATGATGTTGTAGTGTGAGAGTGCAACTGACTTCGGAAGTCCGGTGCTTCCAGAGGTAGATTGTACGTTGACCATATCGTGAGGCGAGATCGAAACTTTGGGCAGGGCCGTGATCGATGCCTCAAATGGTTCCAAGTATTGCTCATACGAGCAGGATCTCGGCAATGTGCCGGACAAACGATACTTTCCATCGATGTCGTCCATGATCACGAATCGTTTGACACTCGGCACCTCAGCAGCGATCTTCGGTAGCGTTTGCGTATTGTCGTAATATGCAAAGCCAGGCGACGCCACCACCATCTTTGGTTCTGTTGATACGGTCAGTGACTGTACGCTATCGACGGGGGCCATGAGACTTACGGACGGTCTTCAGAAGCGCTAGCATCTCCGAGTCCGTGTAGGCGTAATTCAGTAGTACCAGAGCCGCTCCGAGTCTCGTACATGCGAAGAACGTCTCGAAGTACTCGACTCTGCTTCCCAGGGAGATAGCGACCAGGTCACCTTTCCCGACTCCGTCCTTGGCCATCGCTCGTGCCAGCCGTATACTTCGATCGCGCAAATGCCGGAAGGACACTGTCAGGCCTTGGGGATCTGATATGACCGCCGGCTGATCGCCACGAACATCAACATGGTGGTCGAGTAATTCGCTGAATGTCAAGGTGAGAGGCACTGGCGTGGCCGGACCATATACAATAGATGGCGGGCGTTCATCTCGCGAGACGGATTCCTGCTGTATCGCTGACGCCATTTGCTCTGTTCGGGTGGTAGTGATCAAGCAGAGGCGATGGAAGGATAGGGCGTTTTCATGATGTCGGTTCGAGAGTCTTCCAAGTGTTGCTCGAGCATGTGAGGTTCCTCCTGGGTGTGTAGAGACCGTCCGAGACCATCATGGCCATCATGGCCAGATCTGTCTGCAACAACTAGGCGCATGGAGAAGCGTGGGGTAGCTGCGCGCGCTAAGGCATGGCGTCTAGGCAGGTTGCAGGGAGCTGTTGTATCCGGACTCCCCTCTTCGACGGGAATTGTTCGCCTCCTCCTTCCTAGTGCGCAAGTCTGTACACGAAACGGCAACGAGACGTCCAACCATGCTCTTCCGTGATGGACGTCCTCTTCCTCCCATTCTCGCGGCACCGGTACCTTGTCGAACACCGCTGCCATCATGCATACTTCCACCGCCCACATAGCCGGCATTGGAATATCATCAAGAACAGAGGCGACCCTTGATGAACTCGCTGTGTCCGCGGCCACCAAAGCACTACTCGACGCTGGCGTCACCTACAGCGACGTAGATGAAAGCATAGCTGGCTTCCTGGATGAACGCTCGCGAATATCGCGGTCATGCTTCAGTGTCTTCGGGGACGAAGGAGCGCCTGTACTCGAGGTCGACAACCACTCTGCTCTTTATGTGGCGATCCAGTGCATAAGGTCCAGAGATGCCAACTGCGTTTTAGTGATGGGGATTGACAGAGTAACATTCTCGAAGCGATATTTGCGTATAAATTGGCGACGCTGATCGGTCAGTAGGCTTCTTCGAGTAGTGAAGGGCAAGCACAAGTGAGTGTTGACGCTCAAACGGCAGGTTCCGTTTGATTCAGGATGCTGACTTCGAAGAGGTCGTGGCAGTTGCGATAGTGCTGGTGTCCACCTTATTTCTCACATCCCACGCATACCTGAAGGATGGCGCAGTATGTATCCGCGCATGCTCTCTGAAAAGCCGGACACCTGCACCATCTCTTGGCGACCCGGATGGCCAACGCGCTGTTGACGACGCAGTGCGAACCGCCCTTCGGCAAGCACAGCTGCAGGCAAGTGATCTGCAAGTAGTTGAGGCCCAGCCCAGCTTCGACCCACGCGCGCAACAGGCACCCCGCAGCTTTGATGTCTTGCAGCCTCAAGAGCCGCCAGACTCTTCGTCTCTGCTTACAGGGACCACAGGACTAGCTGGACTTTGCGAGCTTGGTAAGTCTTTCGAATCGGCGACGAAGATCACCAAGGATGATCACTGACTGGTCACCAGTGTGGCGACTGAGAGGATGGTCTCAAAATGGGCCGCCTACTCGCGTTCAGAACTGCTTGCAATGTACCATGAGCTCAGAAGGGGGTTTCGGTGTGGTGGTCCTTTCCCGCTCTGACAACAAGGCAGCGCCGTCGTGGAGCGAGGTGAAAGACATTCGCGATGGCAGAGAGCGACTGGGCTACAACCCCGCTGTTGAACAGCGAGTAGTCTCTTTGGAGGACCTGAAGGCTGTGCAATCGAGGAGAGCATTCATATCCGACGTGCCAGTGAGGCGTCTCCAGTTCCCCGTCAAAGGCGGTGATCGCGCAGCGTTAGCGAGATTATAGCCGCTGAATTTCGCGGTCGTTTGCAAGGCTCGTTCTGGGTCTACTGTGATTGGAGTCTAGAGTACGGTCAGCACTCCGTGATGCCAACATCTGAACCATTAAATCCCTGCTCATGACCGCGGATCTGTCTTTGCCTCGGTACTCGAGCTAGCCCAAGAGCGGAGAGTAGCAACGTACCTTGATCCGTAGCGTCTGCAAGAAGGATGTACCTCGCACAAATAACAGCAAGTATTTGTGGGTGGCCATTCCTGACGCCCATCGACACGCCGGGGCCATGGATATCTTCCGAGCATCGCATGTTCCTGATACGATGGCTCCGACACATCAGACGACTCCAATCTCACCGTCGACGCCAGCCGTGGAAATCACGCAGAGATTCGCCAGCCCTTCCAGCTCGACCGAAGGCTTCTTTCAAGCGCCCCCGAACGTCCAGAGCCAATTCGATGATGACATTGCCCTTCAACGGGCTCTCAGTTTCTTCCTGCCTGACCGAGTCCGCGAGGAGTTAATTCCGGAACTGTCTACCTTCTCCAGACTGGTCCTTGCCCCGAAGATAACAACATGGATCAACGATGCCGAGAAGAATCCACCGTACGTGAAACATTGGGACTCCTGGGGCAAGCGCCGGGACGTCCTGATAACGAGTGAAGGCTGGCGCAATCTCCAGGCCCTTGGGATCCAGGAAGGTATCGTGGCAATCCCTTACGACAACGAACGAGGGGTCTTCAGCAGAGTGCACCAGTTTGCGAAGTACCACCTGTGGGCGGGGAGTGCGGCCTGGGTCAACTGTCCGAGCCTGATGGTTGACGGCGTTGCTGCGTTGTTGCGACGGCATCTCTCCGATCCTGCGGTCGAAGGAGTTGAAAGGGACGTGCTACGTAGCGCATATGATAGGCTGACATCTCGTGATCCGATCACTGCCTGGACGACCGGGCAGTGGATGACCGAGCGGGCGGGCGGAAGCGATGTCAGCCAGACAGAGACTTTGGCTACGTACGCACCTGACGCATCTCCACGACAAGATGTTGAAGTCACGGCAGTAGACGGACATCCATTGGGCCCTTGGAAGATCGATGGCTTCAAGTGGTTCAGCTCCGCCACCGATGCGGACATGGTCGTCATGCTCGCGCGAACGACGAAAGGCATCTCTACCTTCTTCGCACCCATGCGAAAGACAGTCCCAGCCTCCGCGCGAGATATGCTAGGTCACGAGACCGAGCTCAATGGCATCAGCATCCAACGCCTGAAAAGTAAGCTAGGCACCCGTGCCCTGCCAACCGCCGAGCTCGTCCTGAACGGTACGAGGGGCTATATCATCGGCGAGGATGGCAAGGGCACAAAGGAGATTACGACCGTGCTCAACATCGCCCGGATACACAACGGCTTCACGGCCATTGGACTCTGGGGTAGAGGATTGAGCGTCGTGAGAGCATTCGGAAGAGCACGAAGTGTTGGCCAGAAGCCGCTGCTGGAGAAGACTGCTTACGTGACGACGGTAGCAAAGATGCACGTCGAGTATCGTGCGAATGTGCTGTTCAACTACTTCGTGGCCGGGCTTCTTGGCGTGGTCGAACAAGAGCAGATCAAAGCATTCCGTTCGGTCGTAGGAGGTGCGCCGGTCGCAGTGGGCAGCGTGGGCAGAGTACCGGGGCTGCGGGACGCTCAAATGGCGGAGCACCTGTTGAGATTGCTGACGCCGGTACTGAAAGGTGTCACTGCTAAGACTGCGATTGCGGGCCTGGCGGAGTGTATGGAATGTCTTGGTGGCGTCGGTTATCTGGAGAACGACGATCAAATCTTCAACATCGCACGTCTTTACCGCGACGCGAACGTGCTGAGTATATGTAAGTCATACGAGTGGTCCAGCCCTCGCTCTGTGTCCGAGATACTTGCTAACCCTGTCATCCGTTGCTACAGGGGAGGGCACCACAGACATGATGGCTCACGACGTCTTGCGTGTGGTGTACGGAAAGACCAAAGTCGCCGTGCTGAGCGCGATGAGAGATTGGGTCAAGGCGACCTGTGCATCCACGCGGCTCGCTGAGCAGAAGAAGATGGTGAGTGAGTGGTGGAACAGATGGGAGACCTGGCTGCGGAACGTCGAGAAAGGCGAGGCGGAAATGAAGGCTCGGGTGGTGATGGAGCGGTTGGCGGATGTTGTTCAGGGCGTTCTGCTCATTGCGGACGCGGAAAGTGACGGCGATAGAAATGCTGTCGATGTCTTGGACGCGTGGCTGAGTACGAGGCGGGCGGGTATGGGCCTGAGCGGCGATGAAGGCAGCGCTGGGTCGTGGCGAGTGACGTCGGCGAGGAATATGAGGGTAGTGTACACCGCGGAGAGTCCGGTGGGCGGGCAGGCCAAGTTGTAGGAGGTCTCGCAAACGCTCCCGTCATGTTCGTTTGAGGTCCGTGCCATGGTGGCGGATGCGTGAGTCATTGCTCAGCCTTTGTTTGCCTGTCCGTCCGACTGCACCTGCAAAGTCGGAAAGACATCGGGTGTCTTGTTTGCCAGATATATTTTGTATTGT
>NAJQ01000109.1:0-23376 GCA_005059865.1 Friedmanniomyces simplex
CCATAGAGGAGCTCTTGAGTATCACTAACACCATCAAGCAAGATCAGCAAATGTCTCAGCAAGACATTCCATCCGGCGATGTACGTACTCGAATGCAACCTGGTGTTTCAAGGCCGCAGACTTGCTGAAGAAGTGTCGGCCATCGCTACAAGTCCACCTTCCCGTAAACCAATTTCGGCGTACACCGTTTTTCGACTCCTCGATTGCCTCTAAACGATCATAAGCACCGCCGAAACCGCCCATGCCACCAGATCCAGAGCCGAAAGCCATGGCAGAGGTAGTATGCTGCAGGTCGTCGAAGTGGGTCCCAGGTTTGACTGTGGCGATGGAGCTTTCAACGAGAGGTGTTCGGATGCTTCCTGCGTCAGGGTCTTGTGAGCACTGCACAGTATCTGATGCTTTCGAGTATGTTCGTCGAGCGTGGTGTGTTGAGCGTTGTATGTGAGTCGCGGAGGACAGAAGGCGTACACAGGTCCAATTTTAATAGCCCGCTAGGCGTCCTCGTGACGAGGTATGCGCTCAGAGACTGTTGGTCACTGCCGGGAAGTATTTGAGATGTCGTGGCATTCCATAAAGTTGGGTCGATGGTCATGCTGTATCTATACATTATCTAAGTCAGGGTATTACATCAGAAGTATGAACACACACGCCGTGAAGGCTACGTGCCACAGCATGACCACATGGAGCAGGATTCATGCTAGGAGTCCTGCTGCATATGGCTCGGCAGATTATAGCCGGCGTAATCCAGATGCACAAACGCACGATCCACTACAGTCACCAGTCAGCGATTACTTGTGCTTGCTTTACCAAACAAAGCTGTACAGCGCAAGCAGAGAGGGCAGCATGACTCACCGTATGGCACACTCTCCAACACATACTGCAAACTCTCCCCAAGATCGTGACTATCCTTCAAGCTCGTGCCCTCATCAAGCACAATATCCACCTCCACATTCAGCTTATCACCCGCGTGATACGCCTGCAGTCCCTGAATCTGCTTGATGGTCTTCGCGAACCGCATCGTCAGATACAACAGCACATTCCGTTCATCAGCCGTCGCGGCACAGCCCGTCAGCTTCCTGATGTGCCCCAGGCAGACCCTGGACCACTGGAAGATGACCCAGAAGGATAGCAAGATTCCTCCGAGAGGGTCCAGCCACCAGATCGAGGCGTAGTAGCCTACCAGGGGGAAGATGATGGAGAAAGTGTTGAAGACGACATCCGTGACGGCGTCTTGGGCAAGAGCTTGCACAGAGCTGTTCTTGATGAGGCGGCACCAGAGCCAGCAGGCGCCTTTGATCATCACGGTACTAGCCATGATGACGATGGCGGATGTTGAAAGCTGGACGACACTGTGATCCGAGCCGGCGAGCTTCTGGACACCTTCGATAGCGACTTGAGCGAAGGATGTGATCATGATCACAGCGAACACCATGACTCCGACAGGTTCCAAACGCCGTCGACCGATTGGGTAGGCGTATTGGTCCGTATTAGCAATCAGGTGAGTCGTTGTCCAGATGATGATCGTAGAGAGCCAATCGAGCGCTGCATCAACCAAAGATGCAAGGACAGAAACGGAGCTGGTGAGGACTGCCACGGCGATCTTCATCCCGAGTAAGATCGTGTTCGCGATGGTGTTGACGATGATAGCGATGGTGACAATGCGCGACTGCGAGCCAGCTTCCTCCTCTTCTTCCAAATCAGGAGGCATGACCTGTTCCTCGCCACGGGTGTCGGTCTTCTGCAATAGAGGTGCGGTCTCATCGATGTCATCTGACTTGATGCGATAGATGTCCTTGGGCGTGCGTTTGACCTTCGATACGGTCCCATTTTGGGTGGAGTCCATGGAGGGTCGCGCGTGTCCATTCAAAGGTGGGGTCGCAGCAGGCGTCGGCTCTTCTGTGATCGTGGGTGGGACATCGGATGGGCTGAAGTGATTGGCGGCCGGTGCAGATCGGACCTGGTCATATTCTTGGATGAGACTCTGCGGGAGACTGCTGTCCAGCAACCGATCAATGTACAAATAGCGCTGGACTAGGTAGTTGCATCGTTCATAAAAGTGTCGTAGTGGTTTCGGCATCTTCTTCAATTCCTCTTCCTTCTTCCAATACTTTTCCCAGCGATATCTCGGGTTGCTGTTCCCGATCAGCCGCTGGCTGCGCATCTGCGGCGTCATCAGCACGCTCGCCGCATTGCTCATTCTCCGGTCGTGCATCCAGTCCTCGTTGTTCTCGGAAAAGGTTCCCCTCCTCCCAGCTTCCAAGTCCTTCGGTCTTTCACCATCTTGGCTCCGCTGGTATAGGTCTTCTTCGCCCGCACTGCTTCTCCGGCGCCGATTCCACTGACCGCGCAACGCTGCTATGTTAGTCTGCGAACGAGACGAGATCAACGCCGGTAATCCCTGGTTCCGTGTAGGGAGTACGGGGTCACTGGAGAGAGGCAGGAAGTCCTTGAGCGTCGAGATGCGGTACAGGCGCTGTCGCGGCGGAGAGCCATGGGGGCCGTCTTGATGGCTGGAGCCGGCGTCGCTCATGTTCGCGATAGAAGTATACAAGCGCGACAAGCACGCGAGTCCTTTCCCGCCAAGTTGCGCATGGTGATGGAGGAAGATGAGGTTGAGGTTGACCATTGGGATTGATGCCTCAGGCTGCAATATGACCGCCGCCTCATCTCGGCAAAGACGGCCAACTCCTTCCACGCGCTGCATGATCAACCGCGATCTTATCGGCCAGCGGATACATTGGGTAGGCACGCAGGTAGGTTCACTCATCGTGCTCCCTTTCCTGTTCTTTTTCCTTGGCAACCAGCTGCGTAGACAGACCTGAAGTCGCCGATATGACCCGGGTATTAGTCTTCGGAGCCGGGGGCGTAGGCTGCGTGTATGCCTACATCCTATACAAAGCGGGCGTATCAGTAACAGCAGTCTGTCGAACCAACTACACCGTGGTCAAGGAAAAAGGCATCACCATCCGCTCCAAGATCTTCGGAAGACAACACTTCCACCCCACAGCGGTCCGAATGGTATCAGACGCACTCCGGCATGGCCCATTCGACTACATCCTCGTCTGCTCCAAGGCTTTCGCTGGAACGGCCGAAATGATCAAAGAAGCCGTCACGCCTCAGCAAACCGCCATCGTCCTAGCGCAAAACGGCATCGGCGTGGAAGAAGACTACGCCAGACTCTACCCAGACAACCCCATCATCTCCGGCGTCGTCTACCTCCCCGTAACGCAAGTAGAACCCGGGATCGTCGAGCACGGCCCCCTAGAGCGCTTCGAGATCGGGACTTATCCTCCCAACGCCCCCTCGACTGCGAAGCAGAGTTGCCAGACCCTTTCGGACCTCTACAAAGCCGGTGGCGGCTCCGCCCCCGTCTTCAACGACGTGCAGCCTCAGAAATGGATCAAAGTCGCCGTCAACGTCGCCTGGAACCCCACCACCGCCCTGACCATGTGCGACGACGCGAATTTCCTCCGCTCCTCGCCGCAAGCGGAGAAGATGATCTGGAAGATCATGCGGGAAGTCGGCGCCATCGCCACCGCGGCGGGGTATCCCGACGTCGTCACCGACGAAGTCATCGAGCGCGATATCCAGAGACCGTTGAGTCGATTAGAGACGGGGGGTAAGGAGCCGAGTATGCTGACGGATGTGAGAGAGGGCCGAGCAATGGAGGTCGAGGCGATTGTGGGCAATACGCTGCGGATTGGGGAGAGGCATGGGGTGGTGACGCCGTATTTGGAGATGCTGTATACGCTGGCGAAGGGGCGGAGCTATGCGATTGCGCCGGATGGGGGGTGGAAGCCGATTGCTAGACATGATTGACGTAAACAAAGACGTGTCTTAGAAGTGTCTTGCCTCAAGCGTAGCGTTCTGGAAATTGCTCAGTGGGAAGCATGTGTCTTGTTCTATTCAGCGATGCAGTCTGACCTAAGGCAGGCTCTTCTCCTCGAGAATTCAGTCTCACTACTGCTTCAGAGACGTCGAGTCTTTGGCATATGATCTCCAGGTCGCCTCATATTTGAACCGGTCAGTAAAGCGATCTCTCTCACTCCAGCATCCATCATCTGCTCACTCTCTTTAATTCATACAGCTGCTGGCCAGCCAAATATACCACCAGTACACAACCACTCATCTTAGCTGAACGATCAACGACCGTACCCCACGACATCAAAGCCATAAACATACATCACTCCTGCCTCTCTACCTCTGCAAGGCACGCCCATCCTTACCAAGGGAAAGAAGACTCAAACACCGACGAAACACCACCACCACCACCATCCATCATCCACATCTCCTCATTGCAACCAGCAAACATGTGCACCAAAGTCCACTGGTTCCACTCCTGCTGCGCCGAGCAAAACTTCTACAGCCAACTCAAGAAGTGCCGCGCGATGCAGATAGGCTACCAGTGCCCGACGCACCGTATCAATCACGTGCTGCTGCCGACCAAGCGACCGTGTGATCAGTGTAGGACGCCGAAAGGAGGAGAGAAAGCGTAGAAGAGCGAGGGGAAAGCGAAGTGATAGGGGTCGGGGGTGGAGAGTCGGTAGCTGGAAGGGCGGTGATGGTGGCGGGCGAGCGGGCAGGTGGAGAGTACAGGATCTTGTTTCTTCATTTACTCCCAGCGAGCGAAGCCGGCGGGTACTGTACACAAGTTCGAAACACAGTCGCAGCAACGGTCTGGCCCCAAGCTGCCACTTCACCTAAAACTCCGCGAACGCGCTCAACGCGAACAACGTGCCGAAGCTCAGTTTGAAAGCCACATTATCCTGTACCGCGCTCCGCAAGTCCACGCCCTTGACGTAGCTCTGTAGTCTCCCGTAAGGAACCAGATGGATGCCATAGTACTCCGCTGTCTGTACGCCGACGACCAAAAGGCCGATGAGAAGCGCGAGCGGTTTGGAGAAGAGCGAGATGCCTAGCCCACCGACGAGACCTGGTCCAATGCATCAGCATGCCACCCTACGCAAACCGTAAGTATGACCCCTGTACCTAGTATACTTCCCAACGACAACTGCCGTATCGCATTCGGATTCAGCGTCCCGTCCCCCTTGGTTACGGGTGTCCGGGCATCGTGCTGGTACTGCGAGAAAGACCAGTCTTTCGGGCTCGCGGCGGGGGAGGCCACGCTGTCGAGTCGGAGGAGGCGTCGCGAGTGGAAGGTCTGGTGTAGGAGGAGGGCGCCGGAGAAGCCGAGGCTGGCGGCGAGGAGGGGGGTGCGGAGGTGGAAGAGGGAGGGGTTGAGGAGGCGGGAGGCCATTTTTGTTGTTGTGATTTGTTGTTTGTTGTTCGTGTGACTGGAGATGGGAGGCTGTTCCCTATGTGTACATGTATAGAGCACGGAATAGGGAACATGAAGTGAACATTCACTTGACATCATGAGCCAATCAGAGTTCCCCGATGCCGATGCACGTGGCAGGCACTCCGAACAACACTATTTCGACTTTGTGAATATACCCGTAGGTATCAAGCTGAAGAACACCTTCGACTCCTTTCGACGCTTCTACGTGTATACACAGCAGATACTCGTTACCGGAGATCCCTTCTCCAGACTAACATGTTGATCTAAGTGGGCGGCATAGCAGTGCGAGGGACGAAGAGGGCGGCTATCTCATCGTCCATCGTACACACACCAAAGACACGCGATGTGATACCAAACCGGACCAGCAGCTTCTCGTCGTCAACTGCGAACGAGGTGCCAATAAAGGACCCCAACCGAAGACAACCGCCGGCACGCTTGACGGGAAACCCACACACCAACCTGATGGCGACCTTGCACGAGCGCTGCTTGAGCAGCCTAAAACACACCAGACACGCCTACACCCACTTCTACATCGACCTCCTCCGCAGCCTCCCGAACGATATCTACGCAGGAAGCGGCCTGCACCACTGCCTCCACGCCAGCACCGCCATCCTCCCCCGCTGCGCCCCAGTCTTCCTCTCCACATCCGGCTACTTCCTAGCAATCGCCCTCAGCTTCCTCTCTATCTACGCCTACGCTCACAGCCAAGCCGTCCTGCGCAACGCTCTCTTCGATGGCTCACAGGCCCGTCCGCCGCCACCGGCCGAAGTGCGGACCATGGCTTACCTGCTCTCTGCATCGTTCGCCGGCGTCGTAATGTGCCAAGAGCGCTCGATGGGTCTGTACCCGCGGCTTGCACTTGGTGTGAGCGTCTACGCGAAATCCTTGTTCCTGACTGTGCTGTTCGTATGCGCTGTTCGCTTGGCGATGGGGATTGGCAAGGCTGTTGCCCGCGGGCTGTACTGGCCCGAGGGCTTGAACGAGCCAACCGATGACGCTGCTAAGCTGGCGGTTGCACACGGCTCCGAACCGGTCGCCGAAGAAGCGGTAGGGGGTGTCTGAGGCATAGCTGACGACAGGCTACACGGGTGTGCAGCCAAGCACGGCGGCAGTATTCAGGGGTGACGCGGCAGAGTAGCGGAGCCGTTTGCATGAGCGAGCGCCCCGGACACAGCCCGAGGTCTCGACATGCTCAGACCAATACTGCCGAAGTAGTGACGATACTCACAGGTACGCACAGAAAGACAACCTTGCTTCGACACTCTCTTCCTAGCTCAGCAAACTCATCTCTCGTATATCGCAGGCGACAGATCATGATAAACGCCGACATCACTCATTCGCCACCGCCCCTCACTCCATCGCTATGCCGACCCGATGCCCGCCCAAACAGCGCCATCGCTAACCCTCCCATCATAACACAAATCCCCCACCCCATCACCACCCCGACCAACACGCCAAACCTCCCACCCTCACTCCCCCTCATCCCATCACCGGCGTATCCACCCTCCCAACCCCTCCATCCCCCCTTTTAACCCCCTCCAAAACCCTCGTCAACTCCTTCAACCGCACGGGCTTCGTCAGAAACAAATCCACCCCCGAACTGAAAGCCTCCTGCTGCGCGCTCGCGCTCCCCAGGCCCGTGAGCGCCACGATGTGCGCGGGCGGGTGGACGCCGTGTTGTTGCTCGAAGGCGCGGATCAGCCGTGTGGCTTCGAAGCCGTTGAGGATGGGCATGCTGATGTCCATGAGGATTACTTGGGGTTTGTCGGGGGCGGCCGGGGCTACGATGGGGGAAGCGATGGGGGTCGGGATGGGGGTTGGGGGGTGGTGGCTGCGGGATGCAATGCCCGCGGTGTTGAGAGGTGGGTTGGTGGTGGTGCTGTGGATGGAGGCGAGGCAGGCGGCTTTGTAGGCTTCGACTGCTTGGTGGCCGTCGGTCGCGGTGGTCTTGCGGTGGCCTTGCTTGGTGGCGTAGTTGACGAGGAGTTGGAGGTTGATTTGCTGTGAAGGAGATTAGCAAGTGCGAAGGCTACGGTGAGGTGGGGTTGCTGGATGAACTTACGTTATCGTCGACAAGCAGCAGTGACAAGCCCGAAGCTGGTGGTGGGATTTTGGCACCGTCCTTGCCGGGTCTCCTCTTCGATTGCACGGGCTCGACTGCGTGTGGAGAGATGGGATTGTCGCCCATGGACTTCGACCGGCTCGACAGGTAATCCAACGGCGGCGCGTCCAGCTCGTGGGAAACAGTGCTCCCTGCGCCACCCTCCTGCTGGTGACACACGTCTGGTGATACAGCTGCCGGGCTATGGAGCGCTGGTTTCTGCTCCGCAACGCTGCTCTTACCCGGCGACTTGGCGCGCAGTGGCAAGTCCGCACTTCGTTGCTCATCAATACCCTCTCGCACATGCGGACGCTCCAACTTTCCAGGCTCATGTACGCCGGAGATCACGCCCCTCGCTGCATGCTCCTCGGGAGACGTGAAAGGTCCGCGGACGCACGGCACAGCTTGCAAACAATTCCGGATAGCCTTGCTCAGACGCTCGGTGCCGCAAGGTTGAGCGATGTAGTCGACGCGCTGCGTTGTGAATCCCGTAGCCGCCGACGTCGCTCGTAGCTGTCTGACCGAGATTGCGCTGTTGCAGATGATAATGAGTGGTTTGTCGCGTCCAGAGGTCCTGCTCTCCTTTGATCTGAGCTGCTGACTCTGAGCGTACGTGCTCAGGTCGTCCTCGGCAATCAGGTAGACGTCGGCTTCCGGCATGGCGGCCTCGCCGTCCATTCGCTTGGTGCTGATACCGAGTTGGTCGCAGCTCTGCCGAAGACTCCGCAACAGCTTCTCCCGCGCAATCTCCCTCGAAGTCCTGTGCTCGCCCTTTCCATCCGCAACGTGAACATTCCCAAACCCCAGGATCCCAACCGAACAGCCCTCCAAAAGCGCAGAATTCTGCAACCCCATTCCACCATCATCACCCTTGATCCCCCGCCCAACCTCCACAGGGACGGTAACCGTCATCCTCGTCCCACCCCCCTTCTCACTCTGCACATCAATCTTCCCCCCCATGGCTTTCACAATCTTCGCCACCAAATTCATCCCCAACCCCGTGCCCTCCACCAAACTATCCTCCTGCGAGAAGGCCCGGAAGAGTTGGTTCGCGAGGAAATCCCGCGACATGCCGCGCCCGCTGTCCTGGATTGTGAAGATAGCGTTGAAGCGCTTGCGCTTGCCCGGGATGGGCTCGGCAGCGAGGGAGATGTGGATGTAGCCTTCGGAGGTGTATTTCATGGCGTTGGAGACGAGGTTGATGCCTGGGTTCGTCATGTTAGCCAGTGTTTGGAACGTTCATTGTGCTGCAGGACCAGCTTCTCCGTCACTGCCGGGCTTCGAAATGTGATGCCGAGTGTAGTAGCCAACCGGCCGAAGGTAACTCGGAGAAGCATTTCGTACGCCGTGCGCCGCCGAGGGAACAACAACCAATCGAGGTGGACTTACAGATCCGTTTCCACCCCCCAAGCGGGACACGACACAGCCAATTGACCGCGGCACCGTGATCCACGTCCAGGATTACAGTCACCCTGCGCTCCAAAATCGACTCCTTCCCCTTCGTACAGCAGTAAGAGTACACGGCCGCCTCCACGACCTCCTCCGTGATCGCATCGAGCGAGACTTCGGACTCCACGGACATCAGCCCGCCCATCGAGGACTTCGCGTCCTCGTCGCGGGAGAGCCGCTTCCGGCTCGAGCGCTGCTGTTTCTCGCCCCGCGACGCCTGGGTCGTCGCGTTGATCTTCGAATGGTCCAGGAGGTGCTCCACGATATCCAGCAGTGTCCTGCCACAGACTTCGATCTGGGAGACCAGGTCCGAGTTGAACGAGTCCTCGAACGGCTGCTCTTGCAGGCACTCGACGCTGCCGAGGATGCCGTGGAGCGGCGAGCGCAGCTCGTGGGAGATGGAGGAGATGAAGTCCGATTTCGCGCGGTCCGAGTTCTGGGCCTCGAGGCGGTAGACCTCGGCCATCACGACGTCGCAGAAGGCGGCCATGTAATTGACTTCGGATTCCTGGGAGAAGAGGCGGAGAGGGGAGTAGGTCCACACGGCCAGGGCGGAGAACCAGCGGCCTCTGTTTTGGTCCTGTGGTGATGCGTGAGCGGGTTAGCGGAGGCCTCGAAACACAACGTAAGAGCTTCTTAACGTACCCACATGCCGACGAGAGCCAAAGATCGCACGCCAGGAAACAGACGCAGTATCTCTCTCCCATCATCAATACGACCCTGTCGTCGAACGGCCCTGCGAGCACCAGAATCATCAATCGCGTTATTGGTGTTCGACACTTTTTGCCCATCAAAGAAGTTACTCGTCGTGCCGCTGTCCGACGCGGAGTCCTCGGACGAAGCATCGCCCACTTCGGAGAAATTCCTAATGATGAAATGGTCAGCAGGGTATCGCCGAACGCACGGGCACGCAACGCAGGTGTGCTCACCAAATCTTCCCGTGCGGGTGACGCTTGAGCAGAGACCGCAGGAAGCGCTCCGTGATCGTCGTCGCTTGGATATGATGTTGCAGTTCCCCCTTGGAATTGAACTTGTCCTCGGGACTGTGCGATGAAGCCAGGACTTTGCACGCCTTTTCCGCGCCTCGGCCGTTGCTGATGCTCCGACTCTCGCTGTCCGTTCCGGTTAGCTCGGTGGCGCTCAGCACCGCGTCGGAACTTTGGTCGCTGCCGTCGTGGGCATCCACCAAGCCACCGTACGTATTCGGGCTGCCGTCGAGGAAAGCCACGCCGTCGACGCCGACCGCTTCCCGGAACAGATCTGCAGCGCGCTGGAACACGTCTCGTACGTTAGGCGGGATGAGCTGGTCTGACAGGTCTAGCATGTTCTCGGTGGTTTGCCTGCCGATCCTGGATCCCGGATCTGTGGGCTCCGCCTCTCCGGCAAGCTTCCCGGTTGTGGCAGTAGAGTCCGAGCTGCTGTGTGCCGAAGATTGCTGGGATGTCACGCCGTGGGTTGCTTCCACAAGCGGAGCCGACGGTAGTGAGTCCATTGGCGGTCTTTCCGCAGGCGACGCGGCTCTGCCCCCGACCCTCCGATAATCGCGGCGCTCGTTGTCCCTCTCCCAACTCTGTAAGCTCGACGCTCCTTCGATGAACGCCCCGAGACCGGACACCATGCGTGTCCCCCGCTCGTGCTCGGTCTTTGCGCGGACCATCTCAAGATGCCTGGCTCCGTTGCGTGACTTGATTAGCGGAATACCACAGGTTACATCCAGCAATACAACTCACGTCATAACCGTCTTAGCCATGTCCTGCAAGAAAGCGACACCCTTCGCATCCAGCCCGTCCCGCTTCCGATCATCGAGGCAGCAGTACGCACCGATATTTACGCCTTTGTCTGTAGTAATCGGGACACCGGCATAGAATTTCGCCTTGGGTCCATCAGTGACATACGGCTTGCCGCAGAACTGAGTATCCTCGTCCAGATCGGAGATGACGTGGGACATGAGATCCGCGTCGGACGTATCGCCGGAAGATAGTCGGCACACAGTCTCTTCGCCTTCAGTCGACGGGTAGGTGGGTTAGCAAGTGTATCTCTGACATTGCCCAAGGGGTCCTGAGAGACACTCCTCACGCAGCCACAGGGATGGGACGGTGAAGTCAGGTACGGTGGCGCATGAGCGCTCAGTGGAAGGGAGAAGCTTGCCCTGGGGGTAGTTGGGTGGAATAGGAATAGCATGGCTCACAAATGGTGAAACCCCGCGGGATCACGACGTGGCCTAGCCACAGCTCGTCGTCAATCTCATGTACCTGGTCGTCTTGGAGAGAAAGCGTCCGCGTCGCCTCCGCCAAAACATATCTAATCCTGTGTCAACATCACTGAGCCCCAACCACTCGACACTCTCACACGTACGCATAATTCGAGTCGAAGAAGAACAACATGGCACGTCGACATCCCAGCCGCAGCGCTCCCAGCTGGCAAAAAGCAGTCAACGCCTTGTCCGGCGAAGACAGCGGCCGGTGACTCTTGGCGGACGCTTCATCGTAGAGGTCGCAGAGGGAGGGTCCCTCTTTAGTCAACGCCTGGATGGGTTCATAGTATCGGTAGAACTCGCGCTCGCGCCGGTTCTCGAGGAGCGTTTTCTTCCACTGGACGCGATGAGCTCTGCTGTCAACCGCCTCCGTCTGCGCCATCTCGCCCACCCACGCCACCTCAGGCAGGCTTCAAGTGCGGCTTATTAACCGTGATCGGCAAGCTTTTAGGTTCCTTCCTGTTGCCAGATCCAGTATACCGCGGGACTCTCAGCGTGGGGCCAATTGTCCTATCGGGTGCGCACGCGAGAGAGTCGGGTCCAGAGGATGATCGTAGATTTGGTGTTGTTGTTGTACATAACGAGAGGGGCGCGCGCGCTTACAAAACTGCGAAGAGGTTGGACTAGGTAGGCAGACTCAACGCGCTTGCGAATGGTCGTGCCTCTGACGAGTTGTCCAACAACCCGGCTCGTCACCGCGCTTGATTCGGTCCAAAAGACCCTAGCCCTCGGCTCTCGAACCGCTGCCGACCGGAGCACCCCGGGCCTCCGATTCAACCATTGATCACCTACGGACTTGATTGAGATCGATGGAAAAGCGGACGCTGCCGGGGGTCAGAGTGCGGGCAATTGATTAATCGAAGCGACTGAATCCCCTGCCGAAGGATCCCGTCTTATCAGGTACTCGACGTGCCAAATACCTCAGCTTCAGGACGACAAAGGGTGAGATGTATGGATGCTACAAGAGTGTAAGTCTTGCGTCGCCGTCTACCAAAACGAGGTATGCCCCCTTCCACCACTTTTCTCTACACAATCGGTCGCGGAACGTTCCGATGGCGAAGTGTCCACCCCCAAAGCAAGCCCACGGGGAGACGACATGGGCGTCTTAGTGACAACATAACATGAAAGATCCTATGATTCCAGACTCGAGGGGGCAATTCGGATGATTGCAACGCGACCTCCAGCACGCCACTCCTGTGCAGACTTGTCAGGTCTGCCCGATCCGCTTGAGGATGGCGGCGGCGAGCAGCTTTAGGCCCGGCGGGTGGGAGAGATGATCTGGCCCCAAGGATGGATAATGATGATGAGCGAATGCCAGAGATTTATCGGAGGGTGCGCGTAGATAGAGATGACACCAACCCGCTGGCCTACACCATCAATATCATCGTTGGTCGGCAACGTCGAGAGGCTCTAGCACTACCCATAAGGTATTGTGACAAACGACTTCCTCAAAGCGACTACGAACAAGCAACAACATCCCCCAGCAGCACCTCCACCTCCACCATCTTCTCCCCGCCCAACCCACCACCACCACCCTTCCCCACTCTCCTCCTCTCCTCAACATCCCCATTAACCCTCACAATCGCCTCCCTCGCCCCCTCCCACTTCCTCCGCCTCCCGCCACTATCAAACAACCGATAAGCATGCGGCGAGTAAACCCCATCCATCAACAACCGACTCAACGCCCTATCCCGCCACCACAGCCTCCAAGCCGCCGGGCTGGTATACCCGAGATGCTCGTCCAGTCGCGTGCCCGCTATTCCTTGCACCCACTTGATGAACGCCCCGGTCTCCATTTGCAGCGGCTGCGGGCCTTTTCCGGGTGTATTCGGCAGAGCTTTGACACGGGCGCGCCAGGCGAGGTGTCGAGCGTATTGTTCCTGCATCTCGGCCTTTGAAGGCAGGAGTTCTTTGGGGTGCTTCCAGAGTTGAGCGAGGGCCATGGAGTTCAAGTCTGCTATTACGAAGCCGGGGAAGAAGACGAGGGCCAGGCCGATGAAGGCTAGGGACTCCGGGTGCTCGTGGGAGAGGATGTTTTGGTAGAGGCGGGGGGCGTCGTAGTCGTATTGGGGTGGGGTCGTGCTGTTTGGGTTGAGGTTGGTGGGGTCGTAGCGGCCTAGGTAGCTGAGGTCGAGGCGGTAGCCGGTGCAGAAGATGATGGCGTCGATGTCGGCGAGGAGTGTGCCGTCTTCCAGTTCGAGTGAGTGTGGTCCGGTGATTTGCTTGTGGGCGTGAGTGGAGATGATGGAGCCGGATCGCAAGGCCGGGTAGAGCGTGTCAGAGACTGTCGGGTTCTGCTTCGAGAGGGAAGGCGGGGGCGTGTTGATGCGCCACTGAGGGTCGAGGTCGAAATGTGCCTTCTGTATCGCTCCCACCCAGCGATCAATAAATCCTACAGCAAGATTGGGAAACAGCGTCTCCAGCACATCCCGTATGGCAAACGTCCGATATGAGGCCCCGTGGTCTAGGCTCGTTCCATTCGTCATAATCCGCGGCAGCAGAGCACAGCCGTTCCGGTGCGCCAGGTAGATCTTCCGGGCTGTCCCTACAAGACCGGTCGCTGTATCGACAGCAGTGTTGGCCATGCCTACCACGACCACAGTCTTGCCCTCGAACTTGGCCGGGTCTTTGAAGTGCAGGGAATGAAGAATCTCGCCTTGAAACGAGTCACTGCCCGGCAACGTAGGCATCACCGGGACATTGTGCGGACCCGTGGCAATGACGACCTTGTCGAATGTCAGAGACACTTTGCTGCCGTCCCCAATCGTAGCATCAAAACGCCATTTCTCAAGCTCCTCGTCCCGCTGGATATTGCCGACGGATGTCCCCAGCTTCAGCCGCGCCCACAGGTCGAACTCCGTGCAGTAATCATTGAGATACCGGTCGACCTGCTCAGCCGTAGGATACGAGCTTGTACCGTCCGGGAAAGGGAAATCCGTGAAGCAAGCCCTTTCCCGCGAGACATTCACCACGGTGGTCGGAAGACTGCTCAGTCTGGCTTCCGAAGTCGCGTGCCATATCCCTCCGACGTAGGTATTGCTGTCAAACCCAGTCGCATCGAAGCCTTCCTCGACCAGATTCTTCAGGGTGGCGAGACCGTGGGCTCCGAGACCGACGACCGCGACTGTGCATGTAGCTCGCGGTGCTTCTTCCATCCTCGTTCGTTGTGTCCTTTGCCCGACTGTCCACGGGACGCCAGGGTCTCGATGATACAGGCCCGGGCTCGCGCTCGTGTGGGAGACCCGTCCGTCCTAAAGCAAGACGAGAGAATGGGGACGAAGTGAGGAGTAGGATGAAGAGGTGAAGCGAGAGTGCTCTTGCATACTACCTCCACCTAATGGTACCTACATGTACCCCTGGGCTTCAGCTTCAGCTCGGTTACAGCAAGGCAGTCATGTGGCCGTCCAGTGCTGCTATTACGGCCTAGAGAATGTTCTCAGGAGACGCTCACTGGCGTGCTGTATAGTAGACGACAGAGAATGACGCACTGGATGTTTTGCAAATGGTCAGCTCGTAAAGGTGTTGATTTGGGAGGCGTCGCCGCCGCCGCCGCCCCCACCAAGAGCACCTCACCCGGCTTCGCTTCGACTAATGTATCCAACCTTCACCGCAGGCTTCAGTATTTTCGCGATCGGTACATGTAACCTTCTAAGTTGCAGGCCTGGAGCCGTTCCCAGGTGTGCCGGCCCAACGCAGCATACCCGAAAGCCCTCGCAGTAGCACAAGGCCATGGACACCCGCAAACCCCCCGAATTCACCCTCGAGCTCGTAGCGGACAGAAGCAACGTCAAGGACGTAGTCAAGGGTCACACACGGCGCCCGCCTTTATGACAGCCTAGAGCTGGCCAAAAAAAAGCCCCTGCTAATGCTCCGACGTAGGCCTCGTGCACACCATCTTCTTCCACCGTTATTTCACCCCCCTCACGCCCGCGACCCACGACGTCCTCGACACCACCCTCCCCTACGTCTCCGAGGACGACATCGAAGACCTGATCGAAACCCGCGCCACAGCTTTCGTGCGCTCCCTCGACACGGCGACCTCGACCCAGCATACCTCCCCGCAATACAGCGCCAAATCCACCACCGCCGCCACCAGCCGCGGCACCCTCGCCGTCAAGTTCCTCGAGAAGAAACGCAGGAAAGGCTGGTTCATAGCCAAAGCGGACGAGGAGACCGTATGGGAGACCTGGGTGCTGGAAGTGACGCTGACGAGCGCGCGGAGCGAACCGGAAGCTGCGAGGAATAGACGCGTGATGGAGGGGAGTCTGCAGGAGGCGGCGATGAAGGTCGTCGCGGTGGTGAATAGGGAGAAGGGGCATATTCCGCCGATTACGACGAATGAGTCGAATCCGTTTCCGTATCAGATAGTGGTTAATCCGAAGAACGGGTGAGGGGGGGAGCGAAGCAGGAGCGTGGTGTTCTGGTGATAGGGAGGCTGGGTTGACGGATGGTGTTTGGATGATACCCCGGTTGTCTGATTTGATTGGTTTGTTACTACAGCGAGGTAATTGCTCAGCAAGGGAGGGGTTGTTATGTTCTCCCAGTGAGATCGTCAAAGGGGCTGCGAGACAGCGTAAAGCGTGTGCCCAGCACGAAGCGTCAGGAGCTCGCTTTGGCTCAGCCATACTTTTTCTCGGCGTAGTTGGCCACCCAAGATGCTCTAGCTACATTTGTAAAGCTATGCGAGTGATCTCGCTAGCATGCTCGGCGAAGTATTGTGCCAGATATCTGCGCAGCTCATCCGGCGATCCTTCCAGACGACCTTACGACGCAGCACACTCACATCAGCCATACGACACAACGGTCCCTCGGCAAGCGGCGTAGAACTCCCTCACCACATCCTTCGTCTTCCGATTGTCACCCCGCAACCCCATAAGCTGCTGCAGGAACCGACGCTTCTCCACATCACTCACGCGGTCCGTAACGGCGGCGAAACCGTCACTGAATAAAGCAGCCTCAAGCCAGCCCCTAGCCGCCGGAACATTAGCGACGAGAGCCTTCAGCGGCTCGCACAAGTAGTCCAGCTCCGACCTTTGACCAAGCCCACCGATTTGGCGCATCAATATCAGGGAAAGTTGCAGCCCGTAAGCCGTGATGACTCGGGCGATGCTTTGCTGCAGACCGTCTTGGGACTCGATAGACAGCGGCCGGATGAGCTTGGCCCAGAACTCGGCGGCGGAACGTCTGGGGAAGATGTCCGGGCTTTCGATGGCGTGGAGGGTGAAGTTGAGGACGGCCGGAAGCTGCTGCGATAGAGCTGAACCGTGCACGAACGGCAGGTGAATGTAGTACGGTACCAAGCGGCAGAAGACGTCGATGCAGCCCTGTGCGATACTGGGGTCCTGACTCGAGTGTCCAAGCTGCTGGATGAAGGCGGCGACTTGCTCGCAGATTGCGTTGACCTCTGTAGGTATGCGATTAGAGCCTGATTTCGAGTGTTGCGTGATCAGGATGCAGGCCGTCGAGAGTACCGATTCTAGCCGTGGCGTGGTGACAGAGCACTGCTGCAGGAAGCTGACAGTGATCGAGGCGGGCAATACGAAGGGGCCCGGTTCCGTTTCGGCGAATCCGCTGCGCAGCACTTGACACGCCGCCTCTATCGCGTCACCGTCGTTGCCGAGCACCTCCAGGACAGAGAAGCAACCCATGATGCGTTGCTGTACTCCTTTCGCCTGCTCGCTCTCCCAGAAACCGGGTTGGCCAGGGCGCTGCTCATCGTCGTCGTAAATATTGATCGGTACATCTTCAGGTTGTTGCAAGTTCTTGCCAATGTTTGCAAGACAATTCAGTCCCATCACTCCTAACGTCTCCGCCCCGTCCATGTCGGCTTCGGCAGCATAGCTCTTGGCCATCTGTACGTCCTTCTCGACATTCTCAAGCAGTGCCAGCAGTGGCGCTACCTTCGCGCTTTCCGGCTTGAGCGCTTGGATAATAGCCGCAATGGCACCGATGACCTTCTCTTTTGTGTACGGGTCACTGGTAGGCCCGCTTAAAAAGGCCTGGTACTGTCGGAGGAAGCCACCGAGCTCGCCTGTGAGGCTACTCCGACACGCGGAGCAGAGAGCTGCGATGGACTTGGCGGCCGTGTTCGCAAGTAGCCCGGTCTCGAGCGATGCAAATAAGAAGCGGACGGTATCCGGTAGGTATTCCGCGTGACGCTCAATGTACTGTCCATACGAACCCAGAACGTCGATAGCTGTACGTCTGGCCTGTGACGGTATGGTCTGGGAGAAGTCGCCCACTTCGCGGAAAAGGGTGGAGCCGAAGACGCCCGCGAGAATGTCTTCGCCGGCTTGGTCTTCGAGCACGTTATCGGCCAAGGCGTTTAGGCAGAACAGCGCCGCCTCGACCGCCCGCCACTTCTTGTTGTCCAGTGACTGTATGATCAATGTAACAAGCTGCTGGAGCATATCCTTACCTAAAACCACGAAAATCGAAAGCATGAGGTCTGTTGAGTCGAGGCGAAATTCTTTGAAGCCTTCATGCTCGTCGTCGGTCCAGTTCTTGGCAACGTTGGCAGGAGGAGTACACATCTTCGCCCACAAGAGCTCGACGAGCTGTGTAAGAATAGACTTGGCATATGCAAGCCATGACGGCGGTGGCTCTTCCGCGTCCTGCGAGAAGACTGTGTCATTCACGTACTCGACGTACGTGTTCCAGAACTCGATGCTCATCACTGAGAGCTCATCCTCGTCGCCCGGGTAGCCGGGTGCCCTGAGGATGTCGAAGTGCAGCCCAATCACCGTGCCTGCACTTTCCGAAGTCTCTGGCTGCTCCACAACGTCTTGTACGTTGGCGACACCAAAGGCGGTGACCATTTGCCCGTACGGCAACCCTTCCGGATCGCCGTCTTGCAAAGCTTGCAGTAGCTTGGGTTGCACGTGTTCCGAGAGGATGCGTCCTAGTAGTTGCATGTGATGAGGCTGGAAGAAGCTGGTATAGCTTTCTAGGATGTCGCGGAAGATGTCCAGCGCATCGTGCTGCAGAGTCGGGTCGATCAGCACTTGAGCAGCTGACTCGATCAGATTCCGAAGGTGCTGCAACGCTTCGGGCCTCCTTGGCCACATTGGCTGGGCGTAGTTGACCCAAGTCAGGAAAGCTTTCAGGCCTTCAGCTCTGACTTTCAGGTCGGGCGTACGGAATGCACTCGCGAGAATCGAGCTTGCATCCCGCACGATTTCTTCCATCTGCCGGTGAACTTGGGAGTGCGCGGGTGTATTGCCGTCCAGCCTACTGACTTCATCCGCAAGAGTTGCGGAAAACCAGAGTAGTATGACAGTCTCACTCGGATTGAGAGCTTTCGACAAGCGCTCCGCCGAGACATCGTTCGCTTCGTCTTCTGTGATGGAGTCGCCAGTCTGCAACGACACGCCCACGTGCGTGAGAGGCCGTTGCCAGAGAGTCGGAGAGCGGACAAAGTACGTCGTGAGGGTAGAACACAGCTTCCGGATGACCATCGCGCCTTCACCCTGACGACTAAGGCGTACGAGCCATGAAATCAGCCGCATCTGGATCGTACGAGCTGTATCACCGTCAAGCTTTGGCCTAAGTATCAATAAGCGGACAACCTCACCATTGACTCATCTCAGGATCCCTTACTGACCCATCATTGTTGAGTTTGACCGTGAACGTGTTGGCGGCGAAGAAGCGCACGTTCTGGTCACTGCTGCTCATCAGCGCGTCTGCGAGCTGCCACCCTTCAGCAGAGCGTTGAAGCTGGAGTAGCTGGTCGTTGATTTCGGCTACGACTTTGGCCGGACCGGGCTGGTAGAGACGTTTGACGAGCTGTCCCCTCAATTAGCATTGCGCGAGTGAATGTTGTAGTCGAGCATGGCCAACGTACGGTCTCCGCCTCTGCTATACTCTGTGGCGGCACCACGGACGTGCCGTTGCCTTCCATGTTTGCTGCTTCTGCGTTCGCAACGCCGCTGTATCATCGAAGCTGCTGACTGCTCGGAACGTAACGTGGCTTGTCTCGCGAACGTACGTGGCAGTGTAGTTGCCGATAACGAGTGTCGATGTTTGGAATGGAAGATGTCTTTGTGGAACGACACGAGCTAGTGAAGAGGAAGGTTTGAGATCCCGCACGGCGGGGACGGACCGGCAACGGAAAGCCCGCCAGAAGGTAGTCCAGCAAAGGAAGTAAAAGCATCTTCTGCGCCCTTCACCATGCATGTATGTGCTCTTCTTCGGGCATGTGCCAAATCGGCCAAGCTAGTCAAGATGGAAGGCACAGGTAGCAGGATAACGAAAGAAGAGCTAAGCAATATTCGACACCTATCAGACATCTTACACTTGTTCCACCACCGCAACAACAACCAACACCGCCGAAGCACCTGGTGGCGACCCTTTTCCCTGTTCCGCAAACAGCTTCGCACTTTTCTCGTCAGACTGGAGACGCTAAACGAAGCCCCAACTACCCATCTCGCTCGAACGAAGAAGAGAGACCAAGACCAGCAGACGAGGATCCAAATCCAGCAGAGCCTGGTTTTCTGGCGCGACGTCCTGGTACCGAAGTGGCAGCATGCCTTCTCGCAGCTCGCCGCAAACGGTCGATTCGCTGTTCTTGGATTAGTGCTCCTCAGCACGTTAGCAGAAGTCTGCCGAACCGTGGGCATCACGGCAGCGTTCGAGGACCTGGGGCAGGCGGAAGTGGAGAAGGTACTTGAGCGTTTCGCGGAGGAGGGTTGGGAGGGGCGAGACGATGTTGGGCTTCCGACCTCGAATGGGCAGAGTGAGGATATAGGCGAGGTTCTCACGCGGGAAGCAGCTAGCTTTGATGTTCAGAGTACTCGGCCGATCACGGAGGCGACTGTCGGAGAAAGGCAAGCGTCAAAGCAGCGAGCAGCGCCTACTTCAAAACGCAACGTCTTGAAACGCAGCAAAAGCAGCATCGACTCCCCAGCCAAGACGAGGAAGAAAAGCAAGAAAGCCGATGCGATCGATGATCTGTTCAGCGGCCTCGGCTGAGAGTATGCAACTACCTTATGCTATCTCGCCCAGCCACCGCAGGAGACTGCCAAAGCCTATGTTGACGAGCATATGCCAGCCGGCGCACCACGCCATGGCGTACAGATACTTCGGGCTGAAGACCGTCCAGATGAACAAGTGCGTCCGCAACGCCGTGCAAGCCGCCATTACGGCCAGCAGACTGGCGGCGACGAAAACCGTCATGCTCGATACATACACCAGCCAGTGATCTTGTGTGGCAAGATCGTCTGAGATGGAGGACTGCTCTGCCTTGGCATCCCGACGCAGCTTATCGCGCTCGTCGTCAATCCAAGCTCGCTTACCTGACGTGACCGGCTTGGCACCCTCTCCGGCCTTGGTGGGCATTGAAAAAGTGAGCGAGACAGCCGCGCTGCACCACCAGAACGGTCCCGTCCAGTTGCTGCTGAACAGCAGCACACCGACAGCCGCAACGTTGTAGTCCGCGATGCCGTTGTATGCATTACTCAAGTCGACACTGGAGATGGAGTTTGAGCCGCCCATGCAGAAGAAGCAGACGTGCGAGACGAGGAGCACGGTGGTGACCAGCTCGGTGGTGGAGATGGAAGCGTTTCGGCGTGATTTGGGCGCCTCGTCGTCTAGCAGCACCGAAAGCGCCAGCAATTGCAGCTCCAGACCAAGGAAGAGCGGTATGTTCGGCGTTCGACTTTGAGTGATGAGGAACATCGTCAGTAGGTAATGCAGTCGTTCAGCCAGCGTCACATTCACCGCCGGTCCGTCCTTGCGTGCGATCGACGTCCCACGGGCCAGTCCCACAGCAAGTACCACGGTCGTGACGGTAGCCAAAGCGAGAAGACCAAACGTGACCTGAGCCTGCAAAACCAGGCTGAAAGGCTCCGTCCACCGCCTGATCAATACCGCCAGCCCTTGCACCAGCTCCGGAGCGTCGGCTTGCGTGAAGTTGAACTTGAACACGATAGCCGGCACCGTGAGAGCCACCGCAGCAGCCACGGCGATCTCCGTCGGTAGAATCCCGAGAAACGTCCGCCCGGCGAGGGTATAGCAATTCCGGCCGTACGTCCAGAGGATCAGTATCCACATGGGGACATGATAGTAAGGGAAGAACGCATGCACGATATCCGGCGCCCCTGCATGCTTCTGCCCTGTCTGATTCCATCGGACCGCTACGCGATGAACGGCCAGTATGACCACACCAGCAGCGGCGATGCGGAGTTTCCTACCCTTCTCTTCTGTTCGAGATACGCTTCTTGCGGTGAGGAGGAGGGTCCAAGCGGGAGCGAGCCAGTACCAGAAGTGCTGTTCCTCTTCCACGTAGCTGCTGGCGAACATCATGACGCCGTAGAGGAGGGTCGTGGTGGCGAAGAAGATGCCGGCGGTGCTGGGAGGCCAGACGGCGGGAAGAGACAGGATGGCCAGAGCCAGAGCGGCCGCGCTGGCTAGCATGCCGAGTACCATGCGTGGGATATCGTATGAACTTGCGGCGCTGCTGAGTGTGCCCTGCGCCGCGAGAAGGAAGTCGAGGATGTGCTCATCGACTGTGTCCCAGTCTGCTTCCCGATCAGAGTCCAGGCCACTCACAGCGCTGCTTGCGAGTGCCCAATACCGTGCAAGAGCATCGTCGGCACCGGTTGGCTCGCCACAGCGGTCCTTATCCTGGTTTTCATCCGCCTTGTCCAAGCACACCTTCCACCGCTCAACCATTGCACCAAACGCCTGCGTCCCGTGAGCAGCCTCAACGATCCGTCGAATCTGCACCGCATTCCTCCACAACATCGCCGCACCCCTCCGCGACCCATCCCAAACCCCACTCAACTCCCTCACGAACACCCCCAGACTATTCCTCGAAATCGGCAACCCCATCAGCCCCGCCAACGTGGGCACCAAGTCGCTCTGCTGCACCTTCCTATAGTAATGAAACTCCGTGCCCTCTTTAGGCAGCGTGGGACACTCATACGACCTTCCCTTCTTCCGCCGCATCCCCCTGAACTTGGGACTAGCAAACACCAGCGCCGGCTCCGTCTCGCCGGGCCCACTGCCGCCGTGATTACCGCCAGCGTTCATGCCGTGATCTCCCGCAAGCACCAACAGCGTGTTCGCCAAATGCTCGCTCGTCTCCATAGCCTCGTAGATCATCTTCACAACCCCATCCATCTCCCTCTGCTTCGGCAGCATATTCACCCCCTGCGGTCCCGTCTTATGCCCGATGTGATCCAGTCCCAGGAAATGCAACACCATGCCCTCCCAGTCACTCCTCTCCAGTTCGGAAGGAAGATGGCGCGTCACGTTATTATCCACTTCCGTGAAGTCCTGCGGGAGAAAAGAACATGATACTCAGCTATCTGCTCTACAACCGACCACGACAGATCAGGACTCGTTCTATTACTGACCGAGACAAAAAACGAGCTCGTCCCCTCCGCGCGCTCGAAGAAGTCTTTCTCGGGAAACAACCGCAGCCACGTATCGTCTCCGTAGAAAACGAGTTTCCCTCCCCTGGCCTTGATCTGCGCGAGCCAAGTATCCTGTGTCGCTAGACTGGAGCCCGTCCCGCTCTCGTCGAGATTGAAGATCAGGTCCGCGAAAGAAGGCACGGAGCCCGTGGTCAGCGCTTTGATCCGGGGCATGGTGACGGTAGGCGGCGTGGCGTGGGCGGTGAAGGGTATCGCTGCGCCGGCGCGGATGAGACTACACCATCACGTATCGTCAGCAAGGCTACCGACTAACTCTCCCCTCTCCCTCTCCCGCCCACTCCCTCTCCCTCTCCCTCTCCCTCTCCCCTCTTTGCCGTCATATGCGTATGCGTACGCGTGCATGTACTCACTTCTGCACAAACCCAAACCCGCTCCCCGCCCCAAAGACGAAATCACTCCTCAACGCATCCACCACCATGAAGACCACGCGGTCGAACACCGCTACTGGCTGTCCACCTTTTCCCTTTCCCTTTCTCCCCGTTCCCTTTCCAGTTCCCTCCTGGCCCCATACTTCCTCTTCCCGCTCTCCCCATCCCCCAATCTCTTCCCCGGCCCGTCCCCCAATCACTTCCTTACCCCCTACCCCCAGCTCTTCCCATCCGCGTACCCCCATCCCTTCTTTCCTCTCCCCCCCTGTACCCATCCAACCCCCCCCATCTCCCCCATCCCCCTCAAAAGTCGCCAACCCAGACAAAACAGGTTTGAACGGAAAGAACCCCCTCCCGAAAACCCCCAGCCCCACGACCAGCAACACATTCGCGGCAGCGAGAGTAGAGAGCCTCAGAGCTCGACTCCGGCCCATCTTCCCGCCCGCGGTCTGCCCGCGGTGGTGGTG
>NAJQ01000109.1:23394-55566 GCA_005059865.1 Friedmanniomyces simplex
ACAAACCCAAACCCGCTCCCCGCCCCAAAGACGAAATCACTCCTCAACGCATCCACGACCATGAAGACCACGCGGTCGAACACCGCTGCCGGCTGTCCACCCTTACCCTGCCCCTTTCTCCCCGTTTCCTTTCCATGTCTCTCCGGGCCCCATACTTCCTCTTCCCGCTCTTCCCATCCCCCAATCTCTTCCCCGGCCCATCCCACAATCACTTCCCTACCCCCTGACCCCATCTCCCCCATCCCCCTCAAAAGTCGCCAACCCAGACAAAACAGGTTTGAACGGAAAGAACCCCCTCCCGAAAACCCCCAGCCCCACGACCAGCAACACATTCGCGGCAGCGAGAGTAGAGAGCCTCAGAGCTCGACTCCGGCCCATCTTCCCGCCCGCGGTCTGCCCGCGGTGGTGGTGATGGTGGTGGCGCAACGGTAGAAGGCAAGGCAAGCTATTCCCCTAGCAGCGCATGGTACTGAGCGAACCCGGTGGTACCACCAGCAGCAGTAGCTAAATCGTACCGGAACCCAGGCAGACCGTACCGGTGTATACGGTGCCGTAGCGCAGGACAAATCAATAGACGGAAGGTGAGGTGTAGAACAATGGCCCACTACGGACATCTGAAGGGGCCGAGAAAACCTACCTTGCGTGAACCGTTCCCCAAACCAGGGCAAAAAACCTCACATTCACCCCAGCGAACCGTGCATATGCGCCTGACCACTATAGCCCACCCGCATTACAAGTACATGTATACAGGTATACCCGACCGTCCGCACCTCACCTCGCCTCTCCTGTAGACCATTATCACCATTGAGAGAGAGACAGAGAGAGAGAGAGAGAAAGACACAGCCCGATTTTGTGAGAAGAGTCGATACCGTTATATAACAGCGAAACCGCAACCTCTCTTTCTTCGAACGCAGCAAACGCAATCTCCTTCCACCCACCCATCCACATCCACTATCGTCACCCCCGCCGAAGCAACCCACTGCCTTCCCGAGCCACACCGCCAGCATATCAATAGCCAGCAGGCACCAGCGAGCCGGAAGCAAGCCACGCCACCCACCCCATCGAAAAAAAGAATGAACGCTGGCAAATATTACTACTATCACTACTCGCCGAACGAGTGTGAAGGGAGAAGCATGCCTCGCATGCCTCTCCAACCGCACGCGCGCGCGCAGAATCGTGTCCAGGCCGACAGTCAAACCAAGTGAAGGGGCATCACATCCTTCGGCAGGTCATCCAGTCGGGGGTGAGCTGGGCGTGTTGCCGTGGCAGCCCAGCCCAGCCCAGCGTCCAGTCCACTGTCGTGAGTAAAAGAAACAGTCTCCAACCGCCAGGAGATCAGGAGCATGCATGCATCATAGTCGACGCTGGTGGTGTCGTGCCAGGCGCGAGGGACCATTCGCCGCCGACGACGAGTGCGGGCAGCCGTCTACCCCTAGTACTTGGGGTAGTAGTGCAGGCCGGGCGTGTTGTTGTAGCCGCCGGCGATGTCCTCGGCGGTGAGCGCCTTCGGCACCGGACCCGTGTAGTGGCCCTCCGGCTCGCCGTAGCTGCCATACCCGCCCGGGTTCTGCACCGGCCCGCCGACCGTCGTCACCTTGCTCGGGCGACCGCCCAGCTTGCCGTTGGTGTGGGTGCGGAGACGCGACGCGGGCGTGCCGGGGCCGACGCCGAATTGGCCGCCTTGGTAGCCGTTGGAGTAGCCGCCGTGGTGGTTGGGACCGAACACGTCGCCGCCGTCGATGGGGCCGTAGCCGCACTGCTGGCCGCGGAAGCCGTTGGGGTAGCCGTGGTACTGATTCGGGTCGTACCCATTGCCGTACATCATCGGGGCGAAGTTCGGCGGCGGGCCGGGCATGCGAGGAGCCATGTTGTACCCGTTGTGGCCGTACCCGTTGTGGCCGTAGCCGTTGGAGCCGTAGCCGTTGTTGTGGTGGCCGTACTGACCATTGCTGTACTGGCCGTTGTGGTACTGGCCATTCTGCATCGGCGTCATCTGCTCATGGTAGCGCTCGTCTTCGCTGATCTGGTAGGAGTTGCCGCGGTCCCACTGCGAGTGACGACCACGATCGCGGCTCATGTGGCCGGAACGAGGCGCGTACAGCCCGATCTGGCCGGCGTTGTCCAGGGAGCGCTGCTTCTTGGACAGGTTGTTGGGGGCCGGGAACGTCGCCTCCTCGCCGACCAGCTCGTGCGTCGGCGCGTTCATGAAGGTGTACCACAGCTTCGGGCGGTAGTCGCGGTACTCCGACATGATGGCCGAGTTGCGAAACTTCTCCACCAAGCAGTCGTAGCCTTGAACGGTGGCGTACGAGAGCTCGACGCGGCGCGGGTTGTTTGACTGCCAGCGCTTGCCAGCATGGCCGTTGACGAAGGGCGTGATGTACATGGGGTCGGCAAAGTTCACGAAGGCATACCCGACGTTGGTCCCCTTCTCAAAGTCGATGCGAAGGTAGGAAAAGTCGTACATGCCATGGCAAGACTCGTCGAGCACACGCTTGAGGTCGCGGCAGCTCATGCGGTTCGGGATGTTTCGGAGCATGACCGTGGTGCGAACGTCCTGTCCATTCTCAATCTTCGACAGCTCGACTGCCTGCGGGCCTGGGATGGGGCCGCGGACGGGGCTGGGGTGCGAGTAACGCTGGCCGTACTCGTTGCCGTTCCACGACCCACTGCGAGCCGCCATGTTGCCGTACATGTGGTGGCCGGGAGTGTTCGACGTTGGCGCGGACTGGTAGCGTGCACGCTGCTGCTGCTGGTGCGGCGTACCCAGGATCGGCTCGCCGAACGGGACCGAGCCAACCTTCGGCAGGATACGCATGGGCTTCATGACTTCCTCGTTGCCGTTCTCGTCAATGCGCCAAGTCGTGCGGCCGGTCGGGCTAGCGTAGTTGCCGGTGCCGTTCACGTCGCCCTCGAGCGGAGGCGTGCCGACAATGCGGATGCCAGTCATACCGCACGCGGCGGCGGCATCATTGTTAGCGGCCGCGGCGCCAGCAGCCTGGATGGTGTAGTCGGGCAGCTCCTTGGTGACGACCTTCCAGTTCTGTTGTTCGTCCGTGAGTGAGCGTCAGTACGAACGGGCTGGGGGTAACTCACCTCGATTGTATGCGGAGTCTCCTTGGTCATGGCCGCCAACGCCTTCTTGGCGTCCGAGATCTTGTAGTACTCGGCACGGAACTCAAGGTTCGGCCAAGCGGCGGAGGTGACCTGAGCGAAGGCACGCATCTCACCGAAGCTGGCGGCGAGGGTGTGCACCGCCTTGTTCGCGCCCTTGGCCTCGAAGTCGGCGGTCGGGCCACCGAACGTCGTGACGAAGACGACCTGCCCGTCATGGTACGAGCTCTTCTCGACACTGCCTTCACCCTCGGGCGCGCCAGCGTACTCGGTCTGGGAGATGTACTTGACCTGCCACCCAGTCTGCGCCATCTCGATGAACTCCGAGGCAGTGACGGTCTCGCGGATGTCGTTGAAGCAGCAGAAGAAGGAGAATCGGCATTTGTCTTGCGACGCGGTCGACTTCATACCACGCAGCATCTTGTCGACCTCGAGCTGTGCAGGGGTCAGTACAGGTAGTGCAGGGATAGAGAGAGGGGGGATGGAGGTGTGCTGCTTACATCCGCCAGGGTGTCGCCCCAGCCCTTGAGGTCGGACTTGTTCAGGCCGTCGATCTTGAGGTAGTGACCGCCCTGGAACGTCATGGGCCCGACGTCGGTGGTGAAGTAGACGGTCGGGAGCGACGGGGTGTGCGAGGCACTGCGAGTCCCGATGGGCTGCTGAGCAGCCGGCTTGCCGTTGCCCATGCTGTTGGCATGCTTCGGGTCAGGAGAGGTAACGATGATCGGCTGATCCTTGGCAGTGACCGGCTTGGCGGGCTCGGGCGTGTCGGCGGTGCTGTTCTTGTTCAGGATACGGATGGGGCACGGCGGGGCCTTGGCGGGGCCTGGCTTGAACGAGGACGCGCCGGCGCTCAGCTTGGTGGTGTTGTTCGCCGAGGCGGCAGCGAAGCCGGGCTTGTACGCCGAGTAGACGCTCGCCGCACGCTCGCTCTCGAGGCTGTGAGACTGTCAGTGAGCTGCCATGGCCAAGTTGAGATTGATATGTCAGTCAGGCTTACAGCTTGGGGTTGGTTGGCAGGGCAACGCCGCCGGTCTGCTTGCCGCCGGGCGGGCTCTGGGAGGCGCCGCGCGACACGTCGGTGTTGGTGTTGGACATCTTGAAGAGTGCTTGAGCTGCACGAGTGAGTGTCGCTTGGAAGAAGTCGCTGCTGCAGGCGCTGAAGATGCTGCCAATGGCTCAGTGGAAGAGGGGCTCGCAACCAAATGTGCTGGACCAAGGGCCGCAGACACCAATTGTCTGTGAGGGAGGGAGATGGAGATGCGAAGGAGCGTCTGCGATGGGTGAGGATGGGAAAATCAGTGCGGGTAAATGATGGGTAGGTAGGTCGGGTAGGTAGGGTGGGTGGGGTAGAGTAAGGTGAGTGTGTGTGGTGCGAGGGAAAGAGGATGATCAGGAGCCGGGGGGGAGAAGAAAAATAGAAGAGACGGATGATGCGGTGACGGGAGGGGCCCGGCAATTTCCAGGCCAACTGTCGGTGTGGCCTGATGCAGCTCTTGGCTCGCCGTCACCATCCTCAAAAGAGCTTGGTCTGGTGGAGCTCCCCGTTTCAGCAGCCAGCGTGATGGGCCCATTTGCTGGTGACGATGCTTCGACAGACACCGACTGTTGGGGAGCTTGCTGACCACAGCTTCCCCCAGAGTGACTGGCGTGAGACTCGGGCATATGAAAGAGCGGGCTTACCTCTGGCCTCTCCAACTTCGTGCATGTCCATAGCCCCAGTTTGACCCTGTGGACAGCGTCTTGAAGAGCAGCAGCTCGTCTTGGGCTTGTCTGAAGCTCCTCACCCGGCTGCCCAGTCGAGAGCCTCTCTAGCAAACCGTGTAACTTTCCCATGCTTGGCAGTTTTCTGCCCCTGAGCACACGATGTTGTAGTCAGTCCCCAGGCTGCATTTACAGCCCCATCACGGCATAGCCCTTCTTTCTCCTCACATGGGAATTCGCGATTTTGTCTGACCCTTCGCTTCTTCCCCAGGGGTAGTGAATTGAGCGGGCCCTCCCGCCTCAGAACTCTGATATCCCCACGCTTTGCAGGGAAGCGACGCTTATGCACGCGGACCCTGGCCCGGTGGGAAGATGCATGAGACCCCTGTCGAGACTTCCCGCGTCAATAACTCGATTGGGAAATCGAGTTATCTCTGCAACTTCTGCCTCAGGCCGCACATCAGACCGCCGTGCCAGACCTCACATAGGATCCATGGTCCATACATGTATGCTGGATGCCAAGTTAGCCAGGCACGCTTCTGACGACCTTGGGCGCACGACGATCTTCATCTCCGCCGCGCTGTCGTCACGGTAGAGAGTCTGTCCCGCTCGCGGTTGTCGTACGCACGCATCAAAGTCACATAGGCATCAAGCACACTGTCAGTACGTCAATGCCGTCCGCCATGGGCATGCACACCACACGAGATCCTCGCTGACAGTACGGCCAGGCGAGGCCAGACATAGTCTTGGCGGGCAGAACTTGTCCTCCCACGCCGATTCGACCATTTTCCACCCTCATCATCCGGGCCAAGCCATACGCCACCCGCTTCCACCTCCACCTCCACCTCGCTGCCCCTCCCTCCCTCAAGTGACAAGAATTGAAATCGACCCAAACGTACCTTTTGTTTTTGGTGTGTGGGTGACTAACCCCGACAGGCTGTCAATCCAGGCCAGGCCAGGTCTCCCAGGTCGAGCTGAAGCGGGCGAGGGTGGGTTCCCGTGAGCGAGCGACCAGGATCCGGTGGACGAGCGAAGACTTTGGCGCCTCGAGTTGCATTCTTCACTAAGGCTACCTTGACGAGTGTCAAGTCGAGTACCCTGCTACCAGCGAGTAACGGAAAGACCTCCAGGATGCCGGGGTTGATTGTGGGAGATCAACACGATGATCTCACCAGTGCCGTGCAACAGGTACGTAGCATTCCAGCAATCACATCCAATAGTGCGCAGATGTCGAGTTTGAGTAGATAGGTGGAAGAGGTTGCACAGAGTGTCGGCGTTGTTGATCGAGCGGGTGTAGAGCTGGGGCTAGCTCCGCTTGTGTGGCGGACAGCGGCTGCGTGCGCACGAGCCTCATATGCGTCCACAAGTCCACATTACATGGTGCCCTTGCACCCTCAGAGGCGAGCATAGAAACAGCGATCTGCGATCTCGTTGAGCGATAATGGAGCTTCACGCACTGGAGTGGGCGAACAAAGCACGCGAGCCTCGCGCACCCGAAACTGGCCAGCGATGCATACTAACCCCCCTCTCCTCCCAGATCATCCTCTCCGCCTCCGAGTCCGACTACCTCGACCAGCTCATCCCCCTGCTCAAGAACGCCCACACCCAAACCCAAGTCACCCCCCTCCTCCACGCCCTGAACCACGTCTCCGCCGACCGCGAAGCGGAGATCGAGCGCATCTGCAACACCAACCACCAGGAATTCATCGGCAGCGTGCAGCAGCTGCAGTCCGTGCGCCAGGGCACCGCGACCCTGACCGCGGAGATCATGGCGCTGAGCCGCAGCATCGAGGCCTCGACGGAGAAGCTGGCGGAGCAGAAGAAGGCCCTCGTCGACTCCCGGGGCGTGCGGCAGAATATCGACGACGCCACGCAGGCGCTGAAGGACTGCCTTGAGGTCCTGCGGCTGGCGAACCAGGTGCACGATTTGCTGGGCAAGAAGAACCACTACGCCGCTTTGCGAGCACTGGACGAGCTGCAGAATGTCCACCTCCGCGAGGTCACGCGGTACAAGATTGCGGAGATGATCGAGCGGTCGGTGCCTGCGACGCAGGGGCTGATTGCCGAGGCGGTGATGACGGATCTCAATACCTGGCTCTACCGCATCCGCGAGACGTCGCAATTTCTTGGGGAGGTGGCTTTCTATCATACTGAGATGCGGCGGGCTCGGCAGAAACAGCGGGCGGAAAACGATGAGTATCTGGGTACTGCGAAGCTCAACTCGCCTGTTGAGTTGGTGGCGGATGAGGTGGAGGAGTTCGATGTGCTCAACAATGACGAGGTCCAGGTGGATTTCTCGCCTCTGTTCGAGTGTCTACACATCCACGACGCTCTGGGGCAGACGGACAAGTTCCGCTCCGACTACGCTGCCACGCGACGCCGACAGAAAGACCTGCTTGTCCCGCAGACGCTGGACCTGCTGGACGAGGAAGCCAACGCCCTCAGCAGCCTGCTGGAAGGCATCGCCGGCTTCGCCATCGTCGAGAAGGCCACCATGGCCAAGACGGAGAACTTCCGCGCCCAGGCCGACGTCGACGAGCTCTGGGACAGCATGTGCCAGTCGGCTATCACCCTCATCAGCAGCGCACTCCACACCATTACGAACGACGAGGCCCTCCTCAAGATCAAAGGCGTCATCGCCCTCTTCATCCAAACAATGGACTCCTGGCACTACTCCGTCGCCGCCCTCGACGGCCTCCTCCTCACCGTCTTCGCCAAGTACAGCAGCCTCCTCCAGACCCGCTTCTCCGACGACTTCGCCGAGATCGTCAGCACCGACGACTACATGCCCATGCCCATCGCCAACGCCGACGAATACACCCGCGTCCTCTCCGTCAGCTTCTACACCCCTCCCCCGGACGAGCACGGCCACGAGATCAACCCGGCCGACCTCGACTTTCCCTGCGTCCTCCCCTTCAGCCAGATGTACCCCTTAGTCTGCATCGACATCCGCAACCTCCTCACCCAGCTCTACCTCTTCGCCGACGACTCCTCCCCGGCCTCCTCCCCCCACCACGCCACCCTCCTCGACTCCACCCTGCAGACCCTCCTCGACGACCTGCTCGTGCACAACGTCATCCGCTCCCTCCTCGACCGCCTCCGCTCCCAGTACCCGGGCCAGATCGTCCAGATCCTCACCAACCTCGACCACTTCGAGGCCTCGTGCGCGGAAATCGAGGACCTCCTGCTCTCCGCCCGCAGCGCGCCGGCCTCGGCCGCGGGGCCCGTCTCCCTGCGCGCCACCCAGGCCTTCACCGACGCCAAAACCGCAGCGGAGAAGAGGATTTTCGAGCTCGTGAACAGTAAAATCGACGACCTGATCGAGACGGCCGAGTACGACTGGCTCTCCCCCTACCAGCCGGAGCAAGTGAGCCTCTACATGCAGGAGCTGACGCGGTACCTCTCGAACATCATGTCCTCCGTCCTGCTGGGTCTCCCCTACACCATCAAGGATATGATCTATTACACCGCGCTCCAGCACATCGCCGAGAACCTCCTCGCGTTACCCCTCGACCCGGCCATCCCTAAGATCAGCAGCGAGGCCGCTAGCGCGTATGTGATGGATGTGGGACACTTGGTGGCTTTTGTGGAGGGGCTGGAGGCGGCGGATCGGCCGGAGGTGCTGTTGGAGGGGTTGGGGGAGTTGAGGGAGGTGGTGGACTTGATCGGGTTGGCTAGTGTCGGGGAGGGGGAGGTGTTTTTTGATCAGGAGGTTGTGGCGGGCGGGAGGTTTGGGAGGGTGGATAAATTGAGGGGGGCGGAGTTGTTGGAGAAGGTTGAGGGGAGGAAGGCTGGGAGTGCGGGAGTAGGTGTTGGTGGAGGTGGAGGTGGAGGGAGTTCTTCGTTGAGTCCCGCGGTAGGGATGGTAGGGGGTGGGTATGAGGAGGGGCATGCGAAAAAGGCGAGTACGACGTTGGGGGACTTTCGGGATCGGTTTGGGCAGTTCGGGAGGAGGGGGTAGGCTGTGTAATTTGTTGGCAATGTTGTGCGGTTTGAGTTTAGATCCTTTTTGTACAACAGCGCGTAATGGGTACACAGTGGTTATAGCAACCGCCCGCCCGTTACGCCATGTCAAACGCCATGCTATTATACTACAACACCCTCATCGCTCAGCGGCCGTGGAAGCCTCGTGTGTCCCCTGCGCCGGCGGCAGTTTTGAGCCCGCTACTCACATGCATGCATGCTGCTACCTCGTCTCCCTTCTCGCCCCCTCCTCCTCTTCCTCCCCCTTTATCGTACACCCTCCCCACCCATCCCCCCGCCTCAATATCTCCACCCGACCCCCTCTCTACAGCCCTCGTGTGTGTCCAGTCCGTCCGCGGGTGCGATGACATCTCTACATCGCGAGCGGCGAGAACAGCCTAAGTACCTCCCGAGTTAGCATCCGCATCCGTATCCGCATGGCCCATCGTCTCCTACTCCGTGACCACTCCCAATGCCACTCCCATTGCCACACCCCCACTCCCACCTCTACCACACACCACCCAATCCCTCATGTCCACATGGAAAGTAGAGTTACACATACCTAATCAGCGACGGCCGCGGCTGACTCCGCGTGTAGCCCAGGTAGATGATGAGGGGTAGGTAGCCGTAGTTGACGGCTAGGCGGGAGAAGTCGATGAGGCGGGTGATGCGCTCCTGGATCCCCGGAAACATCTTGGGTCAGTTTTCTGATCGCGGCGGAGGAAGGGGGAGGAGGGAAGGTAAGGGAAGGGGAGGGGGGGAGAGGGCAGGGAGGGGGTGTACTTACTTTTGTCTCTTCTGAGAGCTGGAGGTAGGGCATCGTGGGTATCTGTCTCTGTGTGGTGGAACGTGTGGTCGGTCGGGTCTGGGAGCAGATGATGTTGCTTGACAATCGTTGATGGTTCGGGGGTGTGCTGCTCGTTTGCCCGCTGAAGGGAAGCTTCACCTTCGGCAAGCTCCGCAGAGCCGCGCTGCACACATCTGTGTGCTGTGCCTGGTATCACATGCAAAGATCGTCTGACCCATCTCTTATCACATCAACATTCTCCCACCGTCTCGTCCACACCCATAGAGACCCGTCAAAAAACACACCCCTCAAGACCGCCTCGGGGCGAGTACACCACCCGCGTCAAAATGGCCTCCACCCGCCACTACGACCAAGACAAAGACTCCACCCTCTACGTCGGCAATCTCGACGAACGCTGCACCGACCCCCTCATCTGGTCCCTGATGCTGCAAGCCGGCCCCATCATCAACGTCCACCTCCCCAAGGACCGCGTCACGCAGACGCACCAGGGCTACGGGTTCGTGGAGTTCGGCAGCGAGGAGGACGCGGACTATGCGGCGAAAATCATGAATCAGATACGACTTTGGGGGAAACCGATCAGAGTCAACAAGGCCAGTGCTGATAAGAGGGGTGCGGGAGGGGAGGGAGGGGGCCCGGGAGGTGCGGGTGGTAATGGGGGTGTGGGAGCGGAGTTGTTCGTGGGCGGGTTGGACGCTATGGTTGATGAGCGGGTGCTGTTCGAGACGTTCTCGCGGTTTGGGCCGCTGCTGGCTCCGCCTAAGATCGCACGGGACGAGGCGACGAATCTGGGGAAAGGGTATGGGTTTATTAGCTATGCGACTTTCGAGGCGAGCGATGATGCGATCGCGAATATGCATGGGCAATATTTGATGAATAAGGAGGTGACGGTGCAGTATGCGTATAAGAAGGACGGAAAGGGGGAGCGGCACGGTGATCTGGCGGAGAGGCAGTTGGCGAAGAGTGCCAAGGCGCATGGGGTGCAGGTGGAGATCCCGGCTATGCCGGCGGCGTTGGTTATGCCGACTGGGACGCCCAGCGCGCCGGCGTCTATGGGGATGGGGATGGGGGGTGGGTATCCGCCGCAGAGTATGGGAATGGGGATGGGAATGCCAAATGGTGGAGGTGCGCCGCCGGTCAGAGCGCCGCAGCCGCCTCCTTCGTACAACTTCCCGCAAGCTGGATATGGTGGTCCTCCAGGCGGCGGCGGAGGCGGCTACAATGCTCCTCCAGGTGGTGGTTTCAACGGCCCTCCTCAGCAGCAACAACAACAAAACTATCACGCACCACAATACCCACCTCATCAGAACGGCCACGGCGGCGCGCCACCCAGCCGATCTTTCAGCAGCCACAATCAGAACCAATCACCCCTCCCTCCTCCTCCCTCAGCTGCTGGCTTGCCTGCGAGACCACCACCCAGTATGGCCGGCTACGGAGGTCCCATGGCTGCGCCGGGATTGCAGCAGCCCGGGTTCCCGCCAGGGAGTGGAGCGCCGCCGGGTTTCGCGCCGCCGCAGGGGTTCCGGCCACCGCCTCAGGGTCCGCCGAATGGGGGTGGATATCAGCGATAGCGGACTTGAGACTTGAGGGGGGCTTTTTGCGGGTGTAGCGGACGGCGTTCTCAGCTGACGTTCGGGCTGGGTGACTTTTAGGGAGTATGAGAGCGAGAGTCTATGATACCCCGTGCTCTTTGCGGCCCAAAAGTCTGTTTAGAGTGTATGATAGCTTGCATAGCCTGTACGTTTACCAACGACGGCCAGGACACATCCATTTCATTGTTGATGTGGAAGTTTCGGCGACGCGAGTAGCAGACGGATGTAGCTACTTGTGCATGGCTTACGCCTCAAAGACACGGCCTGTACTGGCAATTGAAATCAGGAGGAGCACTTTGATTCTCGACCGGGAGAAGGAAGATGATGCTACCACATCAACCGTAGCAAGCACTCCTTCGCATCAAAAGGAGCAAGCAGCTAGTCTCTAGCCCTCCACGGCTGCCCGGTAGTGCTCCGAGCATTCAACGCCTCACACCCTCCCATGTCTCGCCCCTTACGACGAGCTCCCCTCAGCCTCCGCCGCCTTCCTCGCCTTCGCCCCCCGCAGCTTCGGCGTCTGCTTCCTCTCCTTGACATCCCTCTGACTGCGCTTCACCGCGCTGGCCCGCGCGACCGCCTCGGCGCGGAGATCGCTGCGGTAGCCCTTCTTCGCCGTGCTGCTCACGACGCTCTTGTACAGTTTGCGCGACGGGGTGGAGGCCGAGAAGGAAGCGGTTTGGTACATGGCGGCGGGTTTGGAGGAGCGGGAAGCGAGTCTAGAACGCAATTCATCAGTATCTACGTGGTGGGCTGGGACGTAGCTGGAGGGATTGAGGCGTACTTCGTCTTCAACTCCACCGTGTTCGAGTCCGCCTGGATGCCAATCGCCTGGTCATTGCAGTAGCCCGCGTACTTGCGGCTGTGCTTGTTGACGAGGTTCAGCGGGTCGCGGGAGAACTGGACGCCGCCGGCTTGCTTGCGCTTGACGAGGAAGGCGTTTTGCTGGCGCGTGCACTCCCAGATGAGATCGCTGGAGAGGTTGGAGATTTCGGTGGCCATTGTGACGGTGGTGGGCTGGAGGGTGGAGGGGGGAAGGGTATGTGGTCGTTCCGCTCAATGGGCGAGGATATGAGCTGTGTTCGTGGGGGCCCGATACCGATATCTTGGCAATATTTAGAGCCTCAGGCACCACTCTCGGCTTCCTCGGCTTCCACGCGTTCCCGGATGCGCCGCAGCATACAACTTCAGGCATCTTGTTACAACGCAACGCATGCGACGGCTCGAAAGAGTGGCCACGGAGGCCCATTAGCTGCTCCACCACCACCACCACCACCACTGGAGTCGCGGTTGAACAACGCCAGCAAGCCACCATGGGCTTCTACTTCTACTCCCTCACCTTCTTCTTCCTAGTCGTCGCAACAGGTAACCATACCCTACCACCCACCCCAACCAACCCCTTCGCTGACGACTACATACAGTCCTCTACCTAACCCGCACCCTCTGGAAACCCTTCGCGCCCCCAATCCCCTACGTGACCGCGCCCGGTACCATCCCGGAACCGCTCTACAACATAACCCACTTCCTCCAGACCTCCGTCGACCGCTTCCGCTACGTCCGCCTCCCCACCTCCTCCACGTTCGCCGAAGACGCCGAGGCGGGCTTGCACAGCAGTACTTTCAACCTGGCCGAGAATATCGAGGCAGGGGATAGTCGCAGGGGGTTGGATGCGAATGGGAAGCGGGAGGTGCACAGGATTATGCGGGTGAGGGGCGTGGGGTTTGATGAGGCGAGGCGGGTGGTGATGGAGGAGCGGTTTGGACGGGAGGGCATTGCGGCGGATGGCCGGCCGTTGGATCGGAAGGCTGTCATGTTCTCTTAGGTTTGCGAAGGTGTTGTTGTTCGTTCTCTGGCGGGTGGCGCTGTTGGGTTTCTGGGCAATTTCTATGGTTGTTGATGTATTTGAAGAGGTTCCTGGCTTTCGCATCGTTGTGGACGAGGTCGATAGGACTGTATGGAGCAGCCTCCACTCTCTCATATGCTGGTCATCACCTCATCCGCATCCATGCAGTCTACGTCTGTAAGTAAATCATTGTTCCCTCCCGAGAGCGAAACCTCTCCTACATAGGGAGCAGCTCAATCACGTAGGAGGCGAAGCTCGATGGGGTCGACTTGAAAAGATGCTGCTCCTCAATATTTGGTGCCCGCCGTAAAGTATCATAGCACAGTGCGTACGTGGAACAACAACCCCCTGGCTTCCGGCGACTCCAGTCGAGGCCGAGTACTTCCCCTCCGCCCAAGAAGACAAACCCGATATCACATCTATTGATCGTGTTCCGGTGTTCTCGTATTCTGGGGCAACTGCGACGAGCTTACGGGTCCCTTCTGCCTCCAAGCTTGTAACAACAATACCAGAGGGGAGATCCATGTGGTGAGCCTCTTATGGGGAAAGGCTGGAGGGTCATTTAAGTAGCTTTGGTAGCTGGGTCTACCATGCGTCTTATCGCCACTGAAAGTCATGGTATATCAATGTGTATACGATTCCTCCAAAACCAAGGGCGAGGTTAAGTAAACTTCTCGAGGTCAGACAGTCCGGTAGTCATCTCATATGAGCCTATCCTGCCTACGGCCTGTGTATGAACAGTTTCCTTGCGGCTTACGCCTCGACCGCCTGAATGGTATCGCCTTCCATTCGACTTCGAGCTTGGGGCGAGCCGGCATTCTGGTGGCAAGAGAACAGCAGATGTGTCTTGGGGCATATTTCCCGTTAGAGAAATGACTGAATCCGTTGTTGTGCATGCCAGTCGAGCTAGAGTGCTTCCTTGTGGCGGCATAAGCGATCGGTGTTTCGGGGGTGGGCGTAGGCTGGGCTGTTGTACCACTCGACACCGTCCATACAGATTGGTAGGCGTTGCCGCGCAGGTCCTCCATGGTGGGTTGGTCGGCAGTCTCATCGTCCGGAAGTGTGGCCTCATCGCGTTGCCAGCAGGTCTCTTGTACTTCCGGTTCGAGTCGAGGGCCTTGACAGCCGAGTACGAGTCCTACTCGAAGGGCGTTTCATGCTGGCAGACGTCGCTGCTCAGCATCGTGACGCGTTGCAGTAAAGATCAACTGTGAAGCTGCTCAGAGGGTCACGGAGAAGTGTCTGGCTTACGCGTATGGATGCCGAGCACGTGGATCTAAGGAAGGGGAGGGGAGACTGTACTTGCGACAGTGCGAGAGGGGTGCGAAGAGACAGTAGGATACATGCGCGAGAGATGGACGAAACCTTCCGAGGTTTGATACCGTGGACGCGCCTGTATTTGATAGTGCCAGACCATATCTGCTCTGCCAGAACCTCCGTGTTCTCCATCACCGTAGTGGCGACTTGCCTGTGTGTGCCAGTACTCCAAGTGGCGTTGCCCCTGGCAGAAGACGCTGCTGCGCGCTCAAGCAGACTCCCATCTTCCTCCTTGCAAAAGTCGCTGCCCAAGAGTGTACAGTCAATAGCCTCCATGCTCTTCGCTCTTCTATGGCTGGCGTATGCACGTCGAAGACGCGCTGGTGCTGCTGTCGCCCGTTGATGCGATTGGTGGTGTGACGGTGTCGCGCCGCTCCCCGATCTGCTCACTCGCATGTGCATGCTGTAGCGCCTGCTCCACGCGTCTCAAGGCAGCCCCCCCGTCCTCTTCACCAGTCGGAGCGACCCATCAGTAGTGTCGTGAGCTGTTGGAGCACCCTCGACTGCAGTCCTCTCCCGTGCTCCCTCGCACACGCCCGGGCCTCCCAGTGCCCTGGAGCCTTCGGCGCTAAACGCGGGTAGAAAACTCCCTAATACACAGGGCTGATATTCACCATCGATCACATGCAGCCACAGCCGTCGCGGCGGCTATGCAGGTAAGCCTTATTCAGACTGCCAACAAGTGGTGCTCGGACGGCCTTGCCAAGGCTGGCTGGCCGCGGGAGTGCCTTGTGAACGTCAGACCCTGTTTTGCGCTGCTCGGCTGTGCAGCAGCTGGGAACGCCAACGCGGTCTCTGGGAGGTGACGAGGGTGTTGACACAGCGCCGGAGGAGTTCCGCAAAGTGTTTGTCGGAGTGTTAGTGATGGCATGTTGTCGTTGTCGCCTCGAGGGGACCGAGGGAGAGGCGGGCCTCGGGCGTCCGCTGTCGAGGCACTCGTTCCCAACTGCGACGAACGAGGTCAAGGACAGCAAGGCCACGATAGCAGTGCGAGCAGCTCTCTGGCTTCCACGATCACCCTGTAGCGAATTGACTCGCTGGCGTTTCCAGCACGGCCATGTGCTGATGCATTAACCGCGCCGAACACCATCGCCCGGCCACGTTCCCAACGTTGCTGCCCGTGGAATCCCCCGTCGACTGCGCAAGGAGCATATCGGCGGCTTCGAGTACCCCCACAAGGACCCATGAGCAGCCTCCTGCTGTACGCACGGTGCAGTCACCACCCGCTTAGCACCTGCCTTCACAGCCAGGGCCCCACCAAGCACCCAGACCCGGCTTCTTCGCCCGCCAGTATCGAGAGTACAGCAAGACCTGAAGCAAGATTCGTACAAGCCCACGATTTGTGGTGTGCAGCAAGAGGAGGCATACTGGGGCACAGTGGTGGGCAAGCGTTGCAAAGCCGGCGAGACCTACGGGGCAACGCGGTCTCCTACGCCATATAGCTCCCATTCCGGCTAGGATGGAGAAGGCGATCATGCGTCGTGGAGAAGAAAGAGGTATTACTATGTGGGCAGGCTACATAGCCAGAGACTGGACTCGCCGCTCGGACACGGCTTCGAACGCAGCTTATACCACTGCGGCAGCAACAACTGCGGAACAGGAGTGTATGCCTCATGGTTCTTGGGAGACACGGGAACACGCAGGCCAGTGTCACGACTCAGACGGTCCCACGCCTCTGTGATCGAGGGTGAGACGGAACGTCTTCTAGGGACAGCACGGACGTATACCGTCAGCGCGACTCGGCACACAACGCTTCTGGCATTTGGTGATATCGGAAGACCGGATCACTTACTGCATACCGCTGCATTGACCTCAGCTCGGTCTTGTCGTCCGCCGTCAAAAAGCCAGTGTGTCTTGACAGATCTCTCCGTCTCCGGGGCCATGTCTGCGGGCGTATGGTTCCACTTCTGGATGGGCAGACTGGTCTCGATGTCCACAGTCTTGACGTGGGCGTAGCCAAACAGGGCGAGGGTTGAGGCCTACGTCGACGGTGCCGTATGAGCAATACGCTCTTGCTGCTGTCATACAGGCGACGAGTCGTGGCATGGTACTGCTGCGTCGCCATACCTGCCGACACCGCTGTACTACCCAGGGCACGCGCTCGCAATTTTGCGTCTACTCGATTTCAGCCGACCTCTGGCCCCCATATGGAGCTGCTTGCGGCCGTGTCCTCCCACTTCCACCACCCAGAGAGCCGGGCATGGGCGCACAGGAGGCGAGGAACCCCTATTGCTACAGTCCCGCCGCCGCCGCCCCTTGGCATATCGCTGCGTCGCTGCTGTGCCTTCCCATTTTCGCTGCTTCGAGATCGGGGGATGTGCGCATGGCCATGCGAGCCGCCTCCTGTTGCGGACCCCAAAACACCAGACGTGCCCTTCCAGCTGTATGGCCACCGCCGCTCTCTCGTCAGCGCCAAGAGCTGTTGTGGTATCATATCGCCGCTGCGTCCTCCCACCGCTGCTGACCTGGCGTCACGGAGATTGCGCCATGGGCAATCTTGCGCTTTGAGCTTGCAAGTTATTGCGCAATGGTCCGTCTTATAACGAGGCTGCTGTTATCTCCGGGTCTATCATCCGCTGGCTTGGGCGAAGAAATGGTTGCAGGTGCTCGAAAATCGTGCAGCGCCCCTGGGATTGTGGCGGAGGTCGTCGTCGTCGTCCACGCTTGCTGGTTTCTTTGTCGCTCGTCTGGCAAGCAGAGACGTGATCCAGCTAAGCACCATGCTCGTGCTTTTGGCGGTGTGTGCGGGTGTGGTGTTGCTGTGCGTGGGTGAACGAATGATGGACGCAAAATCCCGTGGCGGAGCGATCGGAGGTGGATGGGACTGCTTTACAGACGCGACGACGTTTCTCCACTGCGATGCTGGCCACGAGGACGCCGTGTAACGTTCTACTATCTGCTTGAGGGCGGCGAAGAAGACGTGACTGTGGTATGGGTGTGGATGCTATGGTCTATTCAACCTGCCTGGCATTGGGGCGATCCAAGGCCGGCACCTCCTCGGCGACCAGATGGAATTATATAATTCACATGCAAAGGCCTCTTTCTCGAACCTCAGGAAAGCAGTGAGTACTCTCCCATCCCCTCAGAAATCTGTGGCCGGGTCGTCCAATGGTAGGACATGGAACCGTCAAGCTTTGACACTATTCCAACGAATGCAGGTTCGAGTCCTGCTCCGGCCGTCAGATGGAAGAGTCCTCACTCAGTTAAACGATTACATTGGCTGACACATTTCTCATTATAGCCCTCCGGCGTGGGGAATGTTATTACTGGGGTTCAGCAATATCCTGTATCGACGAGAGAAGGATCTAGATAGTGACCTGACTTTAATGTTCTCCTGTGCTAACAGATTACTGTGTTTCCAGCTGGCATTAACCACAGCTCCTCCCCCAAGACTCTCTGAAAGCCCCTCCGACAGGGCCAATTCAAGTAACATCAGGTGCTAGTCGACTGCTCCTCCTGGCACCCTATCCAACTGGGTAGGTCAGGTTTTTTGCACTCTGAGGGTGCGTTCGAGTTTTGGGTGGGATGTGATTGCTAACAAACACCCCAGGTCACTCCGCCGACGTGTCAAACTTTATATTTCAATTGCAGTTTTTGATTGTTTGACGCGTCTCAACATGCTCAAGCGCTGCAGCAACTGATACGCGTTCCATCACGTTGATGTGCATTTTGCGACTGCGAAGACTGCGCAGCCACGGCATTCCGATGAGGAGAAGCCAAGTTTGTGTCGTCTTGGCGTTGAGGAGAAGTACGTCGCCTCCTTGTCTTCAACAGGGGAAACCACACGATATGCGCCCGAACAGTGCTGGAGCCCCTTCAGACAAACGGTCCGTAGCTCCACAGGCAGGAGGTACACATTCCAACAGTTCATGATTGAGATATCCACCTTGCGCTTTGAAGCGCGAATCCTTCTTCAGCGCTGGCCCTCCACCGCCGCGGTAAGCACACAGTCGTTTCCGATACTTCTCGCCTCATCATCTCACACAGACATCTCAAAACACCTCTACGTCACCGCAATGGCATACCGCGCCACTACCATAAGACCCGTGACGTCTTCGTTCGCCAACAACATCGTTGTCCGAGAACAGGAAAGGCAGCGCGTACACTCTCTTCGTGAACGAAGAGCGCTTCTAAGACAACGCGAGAAAGCTTGACTATGCTTTGAAGAGTCTAAATTTGGACATCAAGGCGAAGGACAGAGATAATCTGTTGCGGGAGGACATTGATACCGGGTTCGCTTGAACGGATCCCGACGAGCTGTTGGAGTCGGTCCGTGACTGGGTTGGACAGCAAGATGTCGGTTGTAAACTTCTGACCTTTACAAACGTCGGGCACAGTCCGATCGAGGGCGACAGGCTGAACGCTTCCGAGTGAGTGAACGCGTGTTAACGTGCGACTTCTGACGAATGCACGAAGATCAGGGCTCTACCACGATCTGACCGCCGTCCAAGAACACCTCCACGACCACTGTTAGGCGCACGTCTTGATCGCCATAGGAACCTGCAGACTCAGAAATAAGCTCTGCCCATGGCCGGACGGATTCGTTCGTTGCGGCAAACCGGGCTTTGATCATCGTACGATTGAGACGCTTGCGGTGTGTGGCGGCTCAACCACTGCGAGAAGCCAAACATGGCTTTTGCGCGTGGTTGCAGAGCTTGAATGTCTTGTCGGTGATAGGAAGACGAAGAGCGTGGCGGACATACACAAAGACATCTACAGGCCAGACGACATCTGGTCCCTGGGCTTCTACCACGACGAGCTGGAAGGCGAGCGTTCGATGTTACTGGGACGACGAGCGGAGAGAGATGGAAAGAGCTATGATTGAAGCGCTCCGGACGACGTCGATACAACCACTCGATCGCGCAGGCATACGGGTGATGAGATCAGGCCCGCACGTAACAGATGGACGGAGTGAGCGGGCGCATGGTGAACTTCAGGTGCAGCGTTTTGCGACGGCGGATTGAGACATGAACATTATTCCCGCGAACGAAGAAGAAGCGACAAGCTCATGTACAGAATTTCTCGCACATCCACAGGTCTCACTGCCCCCGGGAATCGACCAAATCGCGGCAACGCCACTGCCGCTTGTTGGTCAGCCCATGGCGTGCCCACAGCTCGCTCTAGACTCCGGCCGGGCTGGGGCGCCTATCTCCGCACCCTCATACCGATTCCTGCGGTGGTATTGCTACTACTCAAGAAAAGCGCGCCCGCGATGAGTGAGGGATCACCGTTGTGACCTAGTGCAAACCCAGGGTCAGCAAAATCTGTGCCTTCTCCGGACCGCTAGTGTCGGAGGTAGCACCCGGAGGACCGGCGGCAGCAGTGCGAAAGCGCACGTACGTCTCAAGGGCACGACAACGGGGACTGCTCAATGCACGGCACTATGGCTCAACCACATACTCGCTACCACGGAAAAAGCACCACGCGACGCCGACGCCGGCACTATACACAAGATTCCCACCGAATACCCTAACAAGCTGACCCAGCGACCTTCTCCGCATCATCAACTCAAGCCGACGCAAGGGAGCCGCCACTACTTAGTTGTTAAGAGTGGGAGTTACTCTCTCTTTCGAGACCGCTTCATCCGACAATACATCAATACAGAACAATCTCCTCGCTCTCAGCACCCGCCTCCCTCCACTTCTCAAACGCCTTCTGCACGTTCTCCGCCCCGGCCTCCGCATACTCCTGCTCAGGCTTCGACGGTGGTACTACATCCGGATTGCCCGTGATCCATGCGACGGGCTCGCTGCCACTCCCGCGGTACAAGCTGTTGAGCACCTCCACATCGTCCAGAGCGAACGCCCGGCCGATTACAGCGGCGCAGGGCGGCTGGCTGTAGTCGTGGGAGCCGATGTGGTCGGGCGGACTGGACGTCTTGGGTCCGCGGCCCGCGAGCAGGTCGCCGAGATTGTCTTTCGCGTCGTCCAAAGAGTTGATGGAGTGGATGACTGCCGTCGATTTCCGGGAGCTTCGTCAGTGTCGTTCGTTGCTTACTTGGGAGCTACAGCGTCGGAGCAATGGGATGTGACGGGCAACACGAACCTTCCATGCCCGCCTGTAGCAACGACGTCACATTCTCGCTGACCTCGAGCGTCTTGCCGCACAGAATGATTCGGACGGCCTCCTTGCTCCTCTCATTGCCCGCCATTCCTGTGTAAGTAAGGGCATCGGCCGCGAGCGAGCAAGACGCGGGGGAGTTAGTCTCGGAAGAACAATGAGTTGCGAGTGCAACGCGTTGATTGTGCTTGCTGTTCTCCAACAATCCGGGATTGAAACTCGATGGACGTATTATATATGTGATCTCTCTGCAGCGGACTTAAAAGCGGGGTTTAGCAGTGCCATGCAAAAATTGCTTTGCCGACTGGAAGCTGGGAGCTGGGAGCTGGGAGCTGACCCCTCTCACCTCGACCAGCGCTTCGTTCATAGAGCTGGCGAATACCGCACACATCGCCACCGATCATCGCAGCCTCCTCTCGTCAAAAGCAACCTCAAAAACTCGCCGACTGTCCAGCGTACCATACGCAGCAAACACACGTCTCCACTCCCCGCCAGTCTTTATATCATACATCCAGCCTCAGTGTACTTTGGGAAAAGAAGCGCAGCTCATACAGATACTCATCAACTCTCGCTTTTATCAGGGTATACCCAGCCTACTTACGCCCCCCTACCATCAAAAAGACCACTCATCCTAGGGTATTCCATGCCCCAAAAACGCCCTCATGACCCGTCTCAATTGGTCCCACCATCAGCCTCTCCACCACCCCTCCCACCCATTCCCCCACCTCTACCTCTTCCTCTTCCTCTGCCTCTGCCTCTGCCTCTGCCTCTGCCTCTGCCTCTGCCTCCGCCTCTGCGCACTCAATACCTCGGAATCTCACTAGTACTCAACGCACTCCTCTTCATCGGCGGCGGCGGCGGCGGCTTCTTCGCTCGACTCGGCGGCGGCGGAGGCGGCATCCGCTTCCCCATCTCCTGCGCCCAGCTCGCCGCGCGCGCGTGCTCGTAGACGGGGGACTCGGCGATATCGCTCTGGTCGTCGCTGAAGACGTCCCCGCCGCCGCCTGAAGCCGTGCTGATCTGACTGTCTCTCTTGGTGACCCGGAGCTGCGACCGCCCGGCTAGGATTTGAGTAGGTTCCGTCGGGACGCGGGTGAGCCGCGGCATGCCCGCTGGGGAGTCCCCGCGCCCACCCCCGAAATCCAGAGATGTGGGACCTTCGAACGTGCTTTGCGAGCGGCCCATAGCCGCTATCGGACGGACGGAGACGGGGAGGTCGAAGCCTGGCAGTTCACGACGTGGGCTGCTCTGGCCGGAGGGGACGCGGGAGCTGATGGTGGGGCGGGAGGGGGGTTCGAGGGGCTCGTCTTCGGCGATGCCGGCGAAGCGTTGGGTTAGGGAGGAGGCGCGGGAGCGGGAGATGCGGCGGGGAGGGAGGCCGTTGACGGGGCTGGCGGTGCCGGAGCGGGTGCCTGCGGTTTGCCTGGAGCTGCGTGTTAGTACGTGGGAATGATGCAGTGACTTGGGAGGTGTAGATCTTACGCCGGCCAATCCCTCTTCAGCTGTAGAAGTACCTCCCGACACCGATCATAGTACGTCAGCTCCGCCTCCAGGAAACTCGACAAATCGCCCACACTATCCACCTCCGCCTCTTTGATATCCAGCATCCGCCTATACACATCCTCATTGCTCTCCTCATACTTGGCCTTCTGACTCCTTAACTCCTCCTCCATGCGGAAATCCTCCTTCTTACTCTTCTGCATCTTCTGCTGCGCAGTATCGTACGCCAACCTCCTGCTCTCCAGCTTCTTCCTCGCCGCCTGGTACTCTTTCATCTGCACCAGACTGCGATCCAGGCTCTCCAGCCAGCTGCTCGTGGCGTTCGCCGCGTACGTCTCCTGCATGCGGGCGATGCGCTCGTTGGCGCGGCCGAGCGAGGAGAGGCACTGCCCGAATTCCGAGTCGGGCTCGAAGTCCTCGCCGTGGGAGACCATGGCGGAGCCGAAGTAGCTGACCGGCAGCACCTTCTCCTTCTCCTCGCCGGCGGAGCGGGAGGAGACGGATTTGACGTAGCCCGTGGCGGAGCGGTTGAGGCGTTCCATGCCTGTGTATTTATTAACCCATCTGCTCCTAACGCGCGGAGGTCTAACGGGGTGGTGGTGGTGGTGGCGGGGTCCTACGCACCATCATGTCGCAACTGCATCTCCATCTCCAGCGCCTTGAACTCATCGCTCGTGTCCGTCTTCGAATCACTGCCCATGCGTTCCCGGCCCCATTGCTTCAGGCGGTCCAGCTTCTTGTTGACGATCATCTTGCTTTGACTACCTTACGCCTCTGCTGATGTCTGTGGAGTTGTCGTTTCGAAGGGAAGGGATAACAGTCGAGAGCGGTTCCAAGGTACTTTCAGAGAATGGCAAGTCCCAGAAGGGCAGGTCTTGAGTGCTGCGATCGCCGTGACGGTGACGTATCCCGCGGCTCTCTTGTCAGACTTCACTGTTCGCCGCGACACTCCGATGTGGTAGCCGCCGACGATTCGGAGAAGGGAGAAGTTGAAGCTATATGGCGATGTTGAGCGAGCGACTTGGAACTTGAAGATGAAGGGAAGAGGGAAAAGGGAGGAGACGACGATATTGGTCGGTTTCATTCACATTGAAGACCCCGTTATTGATTTGGCGGGGATTCAACCTAACCCCACAAGGGCGCTTGCCCACCGAAAAATAGACCGAGTGGCGTTCCTTCTTTAACGATTCGCTCAGACTGGAGCATTGCATGTTCATGAGGGTACGTAGGACTTGGGAACTCGTCGTCCCAGCCCATCGGCAGACTTCGAGGGGACTGTTCTGCACTATAGAGGCTGGCAACGAGACATGCGGCAGGGAAAGGAGAACCAAAAGATGGATGAACTCGATTGCAGCGTGTCGAGCTACTTGTGCCTCTTCAGCTAGGCTACAGAGCGCCAGGCTACCACCGCAATGAAGGCGGTAGCCATAGCACAGTAACACCCAAGCAACACCGTCCGTCTCCCTCCCCACACATCGCTTAATCCTTGACCTTCTGAGTACCGCGCAGCAGACCAGTTCTCCGGGCGGCGATGAGACCGGCCTTTTGACCCTGTACGGCGTAGCGAGAGATGGTCGAAGCCTTACCGATATGCTGGTGGTTACCACCACCGTGAGGCTGTAAGACAGTACATCAGTATTCCATTCGTTTTGAGGATGAGGACGCAAGGCCAGCCTTACATGGTCGACGGGGTTCATGGCCACACCACGAGTCCTGGGCCACGAGTTCCTCTTCACGGCGAACTTATGCTTCGCCCTACTCGCCTTCATCAACGGCTTGTCCGTCCTGCCACCGCCGGCCACGATCCCGATCATGCCTCGCACGGAGCTCTTGACCACCTTCTTCGCGCCCGAAGGCAGCTTGACCCGCGTCTTGCCCTCGTCCGGGTTGTGTCCGATGACCGTGACATAGTTGCCCGAAGTCCTGCCCAGTGCACCTCGGTCCCCAATCTTCTCCTCCACATTGCTCACCACCGTTCCCTCGGGCACGCTACCCAACGGCAGCACGTTCCCGATCGTCAGGCTGGCGTTCTTGCCCGCGTAGATGAACTGGCCCGTGTACATGCCCTCGTTCGCGATGAAGGTCTCGGTGTGCAGCTTGAAGCGGTACGGGTCGCGGAAGACGACTTTGGCGAGGGGCGCGCCGCGGCCGGGGTCGTGGATGATGTCCTTGACGACGCCGCGGATGTAGCCATGGCGCTCGGAGTAGTCGTAGGTGCGGAATTTGGCGGGCGCCTTGTTGAGGCGGGTGTGTGCGGTGAAGATGCTGCCGCGACCTTTACGTTGGTTGCGGATGACACGACCCTGCGGTAATCAGTTTGCTGTCATTGCTGCAATAGCAGCATGGCATATTAGCGGTAGGAACTCACCATCTTGGTTGACGATGGATGGGGTCGTGAGTGTTGTCGTCGCGGTCCCGCTGTGTGGCTTCTGCAAGTAATTCTGGTCCTCCAGTGCGGGCTTGGCAAGACCAAGCGGATGAGTCAGCTGCCGCTAAGCCCGATATGAGCCCGCCGACTCCTCACCTGCAACTTCGTCCGTCTCTTCCTTCACCCCCATCGCCTTCATCTCATCAGACGAACGACGCTTCGTGATGATACGCATAGATCTTCATCTTTGCGCTGATGATTGCGCTGCTGAGGTACCACTAATGTCGACGTCTATGGCTTCGCACAAGCTCGCCAATCGACCGGAAGGATGGTACATGTATTGTATGTTCTCATTATCTCTTCAGGAAGACATATGAAGACACACGAGCCTGTGATCGATCGCTCGTTGCGCGGACTGACTGAAGCGGGCATGGAGTGATGGCGAGTACGACAATCGAAACCGCGCAATACTGGAGCAGACCACGTCTGGCGTTGGAACTTCCGGCGCAGATGAAAGTAAAGGCAGGGCTCCAGGCTCAAATCTCAACAGCAGCCCACCTCCAAACAAAGACGTGAGCATGGCGAAATTTAACTCTGATGCCGGCCTACTAGGACCCTGCGACCAGACGACCTCCTCATGCTTGCCACCGCGGAGCCAGCCCTGGAGTCGTGGTTTGCCGGCGTACAATTGCCAGCGCTTTAAAACAGCCTGGTGTCTCTGCGTGCCAACAGCTGCATTGCTGGAAGCTGTGAAAGGACCCTGGCCAGACACCCTAGCTGTCCCGTCAGTGTGTTGAACCCCAAGGCGGTGCATGAGACAGCAACAACGGCACATGTTCGCATAGACCATGACTTGACCGCCCGGATGATCTGCGAGACGAGACTTCCAGCGAGCTTGACGCACTCTAGGACCTCGGAGCGCCTATCTCGGCCCGCATTGACGCGTCTACCGTCTCGTTCACCGTGAGATACCGCCAGGCGTCCCGAACTATCACTGAACGACGAATACTAGCTCTGGAGGCGAGGCAAACGATCCGGAGCATGTGCGAGGCCCCCATGCAGCTGCCGAAAGCCATGGGACACGAATGGCAAGCGCCTATTATTCGACGAACAGCGCGGAATGCAGAATTCGATTGGCAGTACGCGAGGTTTGTCTGGGAGGACCGTGGAAGGTGTATAGATGGCAGTACATACATAGTGAATGCCAAACCCCTTGACGACCTCTTCAACACGTGTGCCAGCTCACCGACCGGCTTACATAACCCCTGAACGTCGGGTGCATCGCTCCGCCCCAAAACCCATTCCGTGACCGTGCCTCCGCTTTCAACCTCTCCACACAAACTCCCACTTCCGAACCTCAACTTCACGCGCGCCACACCGTGTATGCCACCCACCATGTCCGACAACGACTCCGACAGCAGCGGCCTGTCCTCCGTCGCGCCCGAGGAAGAAGTGCAAAAGCTCGCGCCCATCTTCGTCAAGGCGAAAAAGGCTACCAAGCTCAAATACCCTCCGCCCGCGGTCTCGCCTCCGAGACCCAAGAGACCGCCTTCACCACCCCACGAAGATTCCTTCCCGGACAACCCAGACATCGCCGTACGTGTACAAACCCGTTTGGCGCGAAACGGCGCGCTTTTGACGCGTGAGGACGCGACGCTAATTGGCGTTGTGTCTCTGCTACAGTTCATCGTCATGTTCCGATCACGCTTCAACGAGGTCATGCCCGCCAAGCTACCGAACTATGGACCGCAGGATATCGAGAGGGGGGTGACGGATCAGCCGCCGAGCCCGGAGGCGCAGAGTCTGCTGTGTGCGCTGCTGTCGTTGGTGTTGAATCGGAAGAAGCCCGTTGAGTATGTCTCGGGTACAGGCCTTAGCTTGGGGTCGAAGGGCAAGGGAAGGCAGGAGAGGAGAAGAGGGCATATGCTAACGCTGGGTGTGACAGGCGAGGACACCATGGGCGCGCACTCGAAGAAGCCGTCCTGTCTCAGAAGGCCCAATGGCCGCACGGCTGGAACGGTATCAACCCTCTACACGGCCCGAGGGACTTCAACATGATGTCGCCGAGCGAGCGCGTATGTCTTGCAACACTGTCTTTGCCAAACAAGCCTGGCTAACGCGATGCTCAGCTCAATCTCCTCCGCACCCTCATCCACTGGTCCCTCACAACCTCCGAAGCTGTCTCCGCGATGATCAAGGAAAAGTACAAGCAGGTTCGCCACAACGACGACGAGAACCAGCCTTTGTCTGTGCAGCCTTGGGGTGTGGATGGTGACAAAAGGCGGTACTTTCTGGTGCAAGGGCTGGAGGACACCCACTTCAGGGTCTACCGAGAGGGCAGCAGGTACACCAAGAACGCGCATTGGTATAACGTTGCGGGTAATGTCCCAGAGCTTCAGACATTGGTCAAAAAGTTGGAGGAGGTTGATGGCACCCAGGCGGCACGTAGGCTGGCAATCAAAATGACGGCCGCTGTGCCGACGTTCGAAGCCTCGGAAACTGTGAGCACACCCTATGCTCCAAAGCATAGCTTCTCGAGAAGTCTCACTGACATGGTTGGTAGAAACGGCTACGCCGCGAACAGCGCCAGATCAAACGCGCCGCCTTCACCCGCCCGGAACCCGGCTTCTCCATGTATGAAGGACGTACTCGCGGCAAGCGGGCACGGTATAACTACGAGGATGACGACGATGGTGCGTTCGACTCGGATGCTACCTCGACCCGCCGGTCAGGTCGACAAAGCACACGCGGCACACCGCTGTCAGACGGTCCGACTTATACACTGAGTGGACGACAGAGCCGGCAGCCAAGGACAGGTCAGTACGGCGAGAGCTTATTGCGGAACAGTCTTGGTGTCGATGGTACGGATGAGCTGGCGATGGGTTCTAGCGGTGAAGAGGGGGGCTCTGAGCCTCCCACTACACTTGGCCGAGCTACGCGGTCTGCCGGTAAGCCAGCTGTCAGTGGTGCGACCAACCCGCGCAAGAGGAAGCACATTGACGGGTATAACGACATCGACGACATGAGCGCGGAGGACGATGCTGCACCTAGTGGAGAAGATGACTGGGATAGCGATCGCAACGACGTTGAGGACGAGCCGGTGCCGGATGCTGATGAGCCGGATGAAGAGCCGAGCGAAGCCGAGGTAGACGACGAGATTGAGGATGAGCCCAAGAGTTTCGTTGTCAAGCTCAAGGTATCGCCTGCGTCGCGGAGGAAGTCTGACGACTCATACCGCGCGAAGGCGGAGGTACCTCGTGACACGACGGATGTGGACGATGCTGCCCTCACTTCCGCCGGCGCCACCAAGATCGAACCGCAGCACCAGATGGCAAATGGTATCCCGAACGGCCATGCCGGTACCAACTTGGCACCCGGTCGTCACCTCGCGGCAACGCCGCCATCAGGCGTGTCGGCGTACCCTACCCCGGCATCTACCTCCTTCTCAGCAGCCGCGGACACGAAGCCCGCCGTGGCGTACCCGAGCGCTGACCTGGCGCAACAACATCACGCTACGATGGCTCAGCACAGCAGGGTCGGAGAGTATGGCGGGCAGCCCGGCGTGAACGGGTATTAGACTTCTTCTTTATCGTCGAGCTTGGATCGGCTCATTGCGGGCCGAAGGTGGACGGCGGGTGTCGATTGAATACTATTGCATACCAGCGAGGTGTTTTCGGGGTGGCTCTACTGCGTAAGGAGCATTGAGCACGCATGCATGCACGCGGCTCGGTAGATCGCTATGGGCAGGGCGATTGATTGCCGGTATGCTTGAAGTCTCACGCGTCTACGCTGAGCCTGGCTGCTGTTAGGAGGGCTGTGTAGCATCAGAGTGAATACACAGCAGGCTCCAGTCTTCTGACGTTCCTCCAGCCTGCACGTATGCAATGATATGGCCATGCTGAGGGTCTCGGCGACAGACAGACCGAAGGGTTACCGTAGGGGCACGCGTTCGCAGGCTTTGAGTCGGGAACATGGACGCCTTTGCCACTTGTTGTTTTCGTGGCGACTTCTCGAAACTTACCTAGATACCATCAAGTCGACAAACAAGCGGCCTTCGACTGTTGAAATCTGTACGACTCGGGCTGTATTGCCCCGAAAGGCCCTTCGGTCGTCTTTACCACGACTGCCGAGTCATTTCTGACGTCACTCGAAAGCTTCATGTTCACGTCTTCGCCCAGCAGACCTCCTCTCCGCAGCAGCATGGAGACAGGCATGGTTCCCCGCAGAGGGAACGGCGTGGATGCCTCCTCCCGAGCAGGCATTACTACGGCAGCTTGCTCAGGTACCGCAACATGCCTTTACTAGCTCAAGCTTGGCGAGAGGAGATCTTGCTGTACTTATTGCCCATGCCCGCCTATACCCACGGTAAGTTGCACATCCTCTCCTTCGCACCATGGCCATGCTCTCGTTCCTCACGGGGGCCCTCGCGGCTACGTCCTTTCTCCCGCTGGCATCAGCCATACCATACTCCGAGTACATATTGGCTCCATCCCAGCGCGTGTTGACTCCGGTCAGCGTGCACCGCGCCAATGGCTCCGTCACCAACCCTAGCGGGCTCACGACGAGCGGCAGCGGCCAGTCCGTACTGACTGGCGAGTCTGCGACCACCTACGACTACGGTGTCAACATCGGCGGCCTCGTTTCATTCACCGTCGGCGCTGTGAATCGCTCGGACAATTTCATCGGCATCGCCTTCACCGAGTCGAGCTTCTGGATCGCGCCGGACGGCAGCGATGCCACGCAGAACGTTGGTCTAGATGAGATACTCTGGTACCCAGTCAGCAGTCCCGGAAACTACAGCGTCGACAACGCCCACCAGCGTGGCGGCTTCCGATATCTAAGTCTCCACCACAACAGTTCGGGATCCGTGGCGCTGAGCTCAGTGACGACCAACTTCACCGCTATGCCACACTACGCCGACGATGCCATGCGGGATTATACTGGGTACTTCCACTGCGACAACGAGCAGCTCAACCGGGTTTGGTACGCTGCAGCCTACACCGACCAGCTGTGCACCATCCCGTCCACCTCCGGCAACTCCTTGGTCGATTTGTTGGCCAACGACTCAAGCATCCCTACCTTCTGGTATTCGAACTCGACGCTGACGAACGGGACGTCGGCGCTGGTTGACGGAGCCAAACGGGATAAGCTGATCTGGCCGGGAGATTTTAGCATCTCGTTGCCGGGCGTCTTCCTCTCCACAAATGACCAGTATACATTGCAGCTCTCTGTTGCGCAGCTGTTTGCTGAGCAGAATGCTACCACTGGACAGCTGCGGTATGCTGCTGATACTCTCCATCCTGGTCAGCCAGCCGGGCAATTCTTCCAGGGGCTCAATCAGGTGTACAGCTATACCTATCATATGTAAGTTCGCTCGCTGCGCTCCTTCCAGGCTTGGTGCAGACAAATTCGGCCACAAGTCCCTTCCCAACTTGATCTTCGTTCGTCATCTCGCTGTCAAGGAGTACTAACCGTGCGCAGGTACAACCTCCTAGCCCTCAACAACTACTACGTATACAGTGGCGACCTTGAGTTTCTCCAACAGAACTGGTACCGTTTCACCTTCGGCCTCAACTACAGCCTCACGTCCGTGGACTCGACCGGTCTGGCGTTCGTGGCCGACAATGCCACCGCTGACTGGCTTCGCGTGGGCATGGGCGCTCACAATATCGAAGCCAACTCCATCCTCGCCTACACCCTCACCAGGGCCATGGGTCTCGCTTACGCCGTGGGAGATACGTCGCAGAACGCGAGATGGCAGTCTTACTACGACAATATCACCTCGGCTGCCAATGAGCTGCTCTGGGACGCGTCGGCCGGGTTGTACACGGATAACCAGACCACGACGCTGCATCCGCAGGACGGCAACTCGTGGGCAATCATCTCGGGTGTAGCGAACAGTACGCGTGCTGCCACGATCTCCAGCGCGCTGCATGCTCGATGGGGTCCCTACGGTGCGCCGGCGCCGGAAGCAGGCACGACCGTCTCACCGTTCATCTCCGGCTTTGAGCTTCAGGCCCACTATATCGCCGGTCAGCCCGACTATGCGAATGCGCTTATGGAATATATGTGGGGTGACTTCATGCTGGTGCGTAATCTCTAAAAGCCGCATATCATGAGCAATGAATACTAACATGCGTCTCCCCAGGACGACCCTCGCATGACCAACTCAACCTTCAACGAGGGCTACGACGTCTCCGGCGCCCTTCACTACCCAGCCTACGCCGATGATGCCCGCATCTCGCACGCCCACGGCTGGTCCACCGGCCCGTTGCTGGCACTCACCAACTACGCCGCTGGCCTCCACGTGCTCAACAGCAGTACTTGGCTCGTGCAGCCGCAGCCTGGCAATTTGACGAGCGTGGAAGCTGGCTTCACGACCGCTATTGGCACATTCAGCGCTACGTACAGCAGCGGGAACGGATCGACAGCGTATAGCTTCCAGACACCACCCGGCACGACTGGAACGGTCATGTTGTCCGGGGTCAGCGGAAGCTTGAGAAGCACTAACGGGACAATGGTGCCCCTCGTGAGCGGCATGGCGAAGAATGTGGCGGGCGGGAACTGGACGCTGGTAGCTTCTGGTGGCAGCACGCTGGGTGGGAACGGCGGTGCGAACGGGACCTACGCCGGCGGTAATGGATCGGGGCCGACTCCTGTGCCGTACACCGGTGCTGCGGCGAAGACGTCGGCGTCATTGCTCTCGCTGGTTGCAGCGGTCTGCGCGCTTGCGTTGTAAGATCAATCACGTTGTTATGAGTCAAGATAATAAGGTATGTGAGTCAACGCTTGGAGAATTGGTGAGTAAAGCCGCTTGCTTAGACCACTTGCGGCCCCGTAAGCAAAGCGTTCTGCAGATCTCCGTTCTCGGAAGGCACACGCTAGCCCACAGATGCGATCGTCAAGCTTGTCGCTGCCTACGGGCGATCCTTAGGTGAGGTCAACATCACTTCATGATATCGCTGCGAGAACGGTCGTTGCTGGCAGATGTAGTGCAGTGGTCAGCACGCGACGCTGTGGTTACTTATCTGCGGACCCGTGGAAAAGTGGGTTCGAATCCCAGCATCTGCAGTCAAATAATCCCTCCTGCTTGTGCTCTCTTTGTCCGCCGCGAGCTAGATACGTTCACCATCATTATCATCACTTCGGATATGCAGCAGATGTGGTAGTGGCCCCATTCGCGGCGCTTTTAGACGGAGTCGCCGCCGGTCATAGTTGGGAAAGGACTCTCTCTGCCTCTGTCTCGATGTCTACCACTGGCCATGTACATGTACTGGGGGTCTTCCTGGCGTCCATTGCCTGGGGAGGTGTTGCGAATCCGCCACGTTGCAGGCTCTGTGTAGCATCTCCTGATCGAGTTTTCCACAGTGGTGTTGCCGCAGTCGCGCTTGTAAGGAGACTTCCTGCAGAGAGCGACGGTCATACGCATGAGGACAATAGCGGACGAGCGAAGTTGGCGTCAGCCTTCTCATATGCAACACAGCGGACTGCTTCCGCATCGGGAGTCCCCGAAGCAAGACTGACCAATGACGCGCTCAAATCGTGTTCCTGTTTTGGTTTTGTTTGCATGATGTGTACTCCATACTTTTCTCTTCGCTACACACGGTAGGCACGCAAGCTACGTGGCGAGTCTTCGCTTGGCCGATGGTGGCAAATGCCTGGAGGACATCGCATCGCTTACTCAATCGAGCACCTATATCCTCGATCTGCTTCCACACGAGGATTATGATACTGGACGGTAACATCATTCCATCCGCCTCAACATGCTTCCTCCAGGCCTCAGATCACCGCGCGAGGTGACTCTCTACTACGACGAAGTCTACTTCTCCCTCATCAACTCAGGCCAAGCTCATCCCTTCATCTACCCATGGGCTACTGCGGGTGCGGCCGTCGTTCTGCTCTACCTTTT